>WYDI02022726.1:28023-73847 GCA_009867235.2 Psittacus erithacus
ACTTCTTCATCTCTTCATGTCTCTTTCACCACTGATTCAGAGTGACAGTGCCTACCACTTGCTTTTCCCTGGTGAAGTCTGTCTTGTATTGAAATTAGGAAGCTTTGCTTGTGTGCTGTTTGGATCTAGTAGTGGAGCCTTAACCACCTCTGGGATAAAACAGGCTGTGGACTGGAATTCTGACTTTTGAATTAAGTTGAATTGGTTATCCTTGCCTCCACAGAAGATGGAATGTGAAGCTTTCCATGAACCAGTTCCCATGCTGTCATTGTGCTCCCCCTACACTTGTCTCTGTTACAAGTAAGGCAGAGCATTTCTTTGTTTATTAGTTATTGTGGTCAAAGCATTTATGCTATGGTATTTGTGCTAGCACGTGCAACTTTAGTGTAAGCAAAACCCCCCTTTCTTCCCAGGCTTGTGAAACTTTGGCTGGCATTTCCATAACTTCAGGTTGAAGTTAATATCCTGCACGCACAGTCAGACTTACAAGCTGTACAAACTGAAAGCATGGCCTTGGGGTAGAAGGTGATCCTCAGTATAAGTGCTGCTGAGTGAGCCTATTTGAAACAGGCAATATCATGAAGAGCTGGTGTGATTTTTTGACAGATTTTTTTTCAGGGATGAGTAGTAAGATTTATTTAGTGATGGTGTAAACCAAATACAAGATTCTGAGTAAAGAAGTCTAAAAACCACTTATGCTACCGATTCAGCAAGGCCAAGTGTTCACTACTGGTCAGGATCTGTGTCTTCTTTATGCTTACAATTTTCTTGATCAAGAGATACGTGCTTTGTTCTCCAGTTCTCTAACAGTGCACTTTGCTGGTTCAAGTGCAGGCCAAAAATGGGTCAAACTCCACTAAAACTGTGACTCCCAGCTTTGTAGGTTTGGTTTAAGTGCTCTTGTAAAGATGCAAGGAGAGGTTCTCTACTCCTTTTTGTTAGAATTTATTGTTAGCAGCCAAAGATCGAGTATTTTTAGGCAAGTACTTATTTCACAGAAAATGCTTTCAACCTAGCAAAGTTGGTTTATATATAAATAAACTCCTCCATGCACTCCCATCTGGTTACTTTTGAAATCTTCAGATTTGTTCGCTGTCTGAAACATGCTTCCTTTCCTACTTTTTCTCACCAGTTTCCCTTCTGCAGTGTGATGAAATTGAGAACAGTCTGCTAGCTTTAGATCCCCAGCGACACATTTGTATCTATCTATCTCCCCTGGTCCCAGTTAAAATGGCTGTTTTCCTTGGAGTACACAGAAAGCAGGGATAACTAGTTTGGCTGAATTACGCCACACTGAAAACGGTACAGCTGTTGATGTAAGTGTCCTGCTGGTCCCTGACCATGCCTGACAATCAGGGCAAGGTGCTTCCCCACCTTCAGAGTGGCAGCCTGGATTGTTCCAGTCACTGCTGGAAAAGTTGTGCACTTGTATCCAGGAGGGTGTACGTTTCAGAACAGACACAAATAACAAAGTAGTGTGATCCTCGTTTTGCTGTCCAGCCTCCCTTTGGATCTGCTATGCTTGAGCTTCTCATAGTTGCAGCATCTTCCTTTCTGACATGTTGCCCTTTGATGTGCGATTAACTGATGGTCTTGGCTGAAGAGCTGCTGGTCAGCAGTAATATCTTGTGTTGTTATGAACGATTCTTGTAGAGGGAAATTGGTAAGAAGAGCCAGCTGGACCCATGTGTGTGTTTCATGCTTGGCGTTAGTGTCGTGTATGTGATTAGAAAATCTCCCTGTCTCCTTTTATGCCTGTATGTCTTTCTAACTGAACTGTAAATGCTACATTGAATCTGGAAGGGCGGTTTGGTTTGGTTTGGGGCTTTTCATGGCCATTAACTTTTGTCTGAAAATGGAAGCTCAGGAATAATGGGGACCCTTATATGTTGCTACCGCTGATGTGTTTGCAGTTTGTCTTCCAGACCCACAATTGCCAGGTTGTGTTGGGTTGAGCCAAAATTGCAGCCCCTTTGCTCACAACAACAGATTTATTTTGTTTTTCATTGAGGGAGTCTTTGGAACTGGAAATATACAAGGCTGTTGGTGGAACCCTATGAAAACTTTAGTGGTACTTGCTCCACAAGCCTGTCTTTCCAGGAGAATATGAAAGACCGTCAGTGCATGCACACAGCATATTCTCTGTGTCCGTGTGCGTGTATATGGGCCTCAAACCTCCGGTGCCCTTAAAGGAGAGACGAAACCAGGGGCGACACTGTTACTTGGGAGTGGGCATTGTAGCTCTTGTTGCTTAGATGGACTTTGAAAGCACTGTTTGCTTTTGCAGGGCTTTAAAACATCTTTTCATTCTACAGCTCTGCATCAGAAATGAGCTCTTCAGTGTTTGAGAAATGTGATGAAGGTGGCTTACACATTCCTCATTGCAATGTGGGAAGCCTAGGGAGACAGACAGTGCAACTTTCTTTTTTTCCTGTAGATGTTCCCAGCGCTGCTTATGCTATGAGATAAGGAAAGAAGAGAGTGCAGGGAGAAGGAGAAATTGTGTCGCCAGATCCTGAAGAAATTGATAGGAGTGGAAAAATCCCACATTTCCTTGGCTAAGCTATGGAAGTATAATAGTTGGCTGCAGTTTTCTTTTAACGTGGTTAGCTCGTGATACAGTCTCCAGCCTGTGGGTTGTCACTTAATATGTGCTGATTAAATTCTGTAGGATCCTGTTCGTTTGGGCCAGAAAACATCTTTGAAAAGGTTATCTCTGCATGGATAACAAGCACATCATCCTGCCGGGATCTCCCACATAGCAGGGACAGCTAGCTCTTTATTTGTCTGTACATAACTAAGTCCTTACACGCGGGAACAAATATTGTATTAGTTAAATGTTTCTTCACAGTAACTGAACTAACAATATTGTTTAGGGGTTTGCACTGTATTAAGTTCTTACGAAATTAGTTTTTAATTAAGCAGCTGTTGTTTTGGCTCAGTTGTAATTCAGAATAATCTATCCGGGTGTATTATTTGCTTATATTGATACTCGAGTGTTGCATTTCAGTTGCATTTTACAGTACAGCCAGAATGTCCTATAACCTTTGAAGGAGATATAAGGCTGTAGTAATTCAAAAATCAGAGGCTTCTAAAAAGCCCCGGGGAGGGGGGGAGAATCCGCAGCTGCTCAATTACAATATACTTTGTTTAATCTTGGTTGGGAGGTGGGGGCCACAGGAGCTATTTTTGCTTCCTTATGTGTCATATCAAGTGCCTTAATTGTTTCTCTTTTTATCTTTTGAGGATAAAGCTTAGAAAAAATCTTTGGTCTATTTTTATCATGTATCCAGCAAGTGGAAGTGAATCTAGTTTTAAAAGAAGCCTTTAATTTTCTTACTTATATTCAGGATAAGGTGAATCAATACAGCTCCTTTTGTTGTGGCTTTCTGTGGCAGCAGGGAATCTGAGAGCTATTGTGTTCGTTTCAGTATCAGTTTAATGGTTTCCTTCAACACTGAAAAGCTCCTCGGAATATGCTTCAAGGTATTGTACTGTTGACTTGCTTGTGTTCTGTAAAGACCAAGTAAATACTTTTATGCTTTTTACTGGCAAAAGCAAAAGCCGTTTTTGTGGGGGGAGAGAGGGGTGCTGTTGATATGCTGGGGATCAGCATCCCCACTGCATGCAAGGCTGTTGTCACTCCTTCACCTGTTTAGTGTCTGTGGCTGAAGTGCTGTATATTTTTAGGCATGGTGCACTTAGAGAGCACAATCTTTGGGCTGGCTGATGCATAATCCCCTCCAAGGTGACTTCTCCCCTAGAGAGGTTAATGGGCTACTCAGCTCTGTGGAGTGCCAGAACAGAGGTTGCTTCTGCCTCTCCCTGTGTGAGCAGAACGCGTCTGCCGCTTGTAGCTGCTCTTTACATGCGCTGCAGTTGTGCTCAAATACTTGTATGTGTGCTTGAAGGACCTTTGCCTATATGTGGCTATGAAATAGATTAAGATAAAATATCCAATGCATAGCCTTTCCCATCCTTTCATTTCTGTATGGTACTCATCATTAGAGTATTTACGTACAATTGCCTTCATGTTACCAGCAGAGAACTGAGATGCAAACTGGAGTAAACTGCTAACTGGGGGCTCCTTATGTGAAAAGCCGAAAGCCTCTGTTTGCAAGTACATTAACACTTGAGGCATGCGTGCAGATATATACTTTCTGTAGCTCCAAAGAATTGTTCTTAGTGTCTTTGGCTGCAGCCCTGGCATGCAGTATTTCCGTGCTTTTCCACTCAGCATTTCCATGCAAATTGGGGGATTTCAACTCCCGGTTGCATAGAAAATAACACCAGTTATGGTGATTGCCTGTCTAAACCGTGGTGTAAATGGTTTGCTTGCCATCACATAGGTACATTGTGGTGAAGCCTCCTGTCATCCTAATGCAGCAAGCAATTACTCGAATCTTTAAATAGTTTTTTGTTTCCCATTTCTGACTCATACAGAAAGGCAGCTTCTGCAACAGAGTGGAAAGGGACATGCAGACAGCAGCATCTCCTTCACCACCTGACTTTGCCTGCCTCCCCACGCAGGCCTTTCTCGTATGCAGAATGAGGCAGAGCCCCCAGGGGAAAAATAGCATCTAATCACATCACTGGAAGCAGAGAGCTTGCACACGCAGGTGCTGAAGCGAGGTCGCACAGCCTCCAATTTTAGTTCTATTTCTGAAGCCTGGAGTACTCAAATGACATTTTTTCCTTCCCCCTTTCCCTCCTGTTCCCAAGCCTTGTTTATTATAAATGTAACTACTCCAGGCCCAACCATAGTGTCATGTTTATTCATAACTTGGTGAGCAGAAAGGACGGAAGCTAGACCTAAACTGCAGATAGAATTCTGTTAGCTTACCAAGTCTGCGCACAGGGAGGACTGCAAGTGACCACTGCTAGAGGGTGAAAAGCCTTTCGGCCAAGCCCAAGCAAGTGCAAGTCCTCAGTTATGATTCTCCAGGAGATGATTTCACTGTTTGGTGGGGGGGTGATAATTACTAAGTCTCATCTATCTTTCCTTGATCTTCTGTTGGGATAAAACTGATATTTTATGTCAATAAGTCTTAGATTAGAGGGAACATGTTTAACAATGTTGAAATCCTGTGAGAATTTTAGCACCATGTGTGCAGTTTAAAAAACCCCTACTAACAGCCATGGATAGCCAGGACAGAGGGATGTTATTATACCCACAAGCTAAGAAGCAGGGGATGGCATTACAGAAACTGGATTGTCCTTTCCCCCTCCCCAAAATTCTTCCATTTCTCAGAACTCGAGGTAGAAAGTGATTAGAGGAGAGATAGGGCGAGTGGTGCTAATCTTTGAGAAGTATTTTCCATTCACTGCGGTGTTGAAGCGTGATAAAAGTTTAAAATCAGGGAGCTGAAATCTGGCATCAGTCTCTTGTCTGTTGTTCAGTGATAACGTTTTCCTGGATTTCTCCCAGACTCATTAAGCACCATCAGTCCCAGGCAAATCTAACAAGGCCATGTGTGCTTGGATGAGAGCTCTGCAGGACTGAACTATGAAAGACCAATCGCACCACCGATACAAACCAGCAGGTTTTTGTTGGTTGGTTACAATGGTGCCTCACAATTTAGGGATTCATCTAAGGGATTTAGTGGGCTGCTGTGCCAGCTGGGCTCTGGTAACTTCAGCACTTGCGTATAGCCCAAGGTGAAGTTAAACTCAGCAATTTAGGTCAAACCTGTTTCACTGCTGTCAAAAATAAGTTGTTTTCCGCAGTTCATGCCCATGGCCAGCTTCCCCTTCAATAAGGTACTGTGTAACAATTAGGAAATCACAGTAGCTTTCAGCTTCTTCTTAGTCCCTACGTTTTATTCTTCTATACAAAGGTCTCTAATGTCTTTAGCACTTCCAGAGAAAGGAGGTGGGATTTTCCCTTCCTTCAGCAACAGGTCTGTAGTTTAAGCTACCATCTGAATCGTTAATTTTATATGTAAACACCACTATTTACTATAAAGGGTGCGATAGCTAAAGTAGCACTTGCTCCATGTCCTTTTGGGGTAATCTTTGCTGCTTGGCTGAGTTCTTCACAGTACACATGTACTTCCTTCTTTGTAATGTTTTTGTCTCTGTAAAGGATAAGAAAGAATGCGTTTATTTTTACCTATTTAGAAAGGGACAAAGCTTAGATCAGATCTGGGACTTGAGTTCAGTGCTTGGGTAGCAACACTTACAAAGGCTGATCTAGGCAAGTGAAATTGGATTTTGTTATCTTGCGTTAAAGGCTCTGGTATGCTTGTATCTTTAAAGCATTAAAAGCTAAATGTCCTCAGATTCAACGTCCTTTAGGCAGGAGAAACACTGATGTGGATGCTAGCTACAAACCTACTTTGCTGTGAAACTCCATCGACTCATTAAAAATGATTTTCCAACACCTTAAAGCTATTAATACCTTGACTGGAAAATTTGTGTTAGAGATATTACTGCACCTCAATGTTGCATTTTTAATAACCCTGTTTAGCAAAGAGAATATTGGCTGGCTTATATAGACTCAAGTGGGTCGATAAGTGGGTAACAGAGCATGTGACATGCTGGAAAACCACTGACAGAACAATAACCAAGGTCACTCCATGTCATATCTGCAGTATGTGGCAGAACTGTGGAGCCAAGTCTCCCTTGCCTACTCTTCCAACCAGGAGAAATGTAAACTCCTCGTTGTGGATCCATGCGTAAATGGATTGACTTCAGAAGAGAAGGAAGACTCAGTGGCGGGAGCTGGTTACTATGGCTATATGTATTACTCACTCTAAATGGTGAAATTAAGCCAACAGTCATTGTATACATTAGCTATATTTGTATATGAAGGAAGCTCGTTGCCAGCAGCTGTGTGAAGGTGTCGTGCTGAAAATCCAACTTTGTTCATGCCAGTCAAGGACTTAGTGACTTTCATGCATTTAAAGCAGTGCATACTGAAAGCAGGAAAACTTATGCGCTGTTGCATTGGGTCCTTTGTCCTCCTTAAGCCCGTGGTTTTCTGTACTGGAAACTGACCTCAGATTCCTCACCTCTGTGCTTCTAGTGATCATGTAATAGCCTGGGTTAGAAGAGACCTCAAAAGTTCATCTTCTCTAACCTTCTGTGGGAAAGAGAACCTAGATGAGATTATCCAACACCTTGTCCCATCACACCCTAAAACCTTCCAGTGATGGGGGCCTAACCATGTCCCTGTAGAGGTTGTTCCACTAGAATGGAAATAGAGGGTCATGACTGGAAATGACAGACATGCTAGCTGGCCCAGGCTCTGGTGCACAGGATATGAGAAAGACAGCTTCTGCCCATGTTGGCCTCAAAGTCCAGCTACTGACTTGTACGCCTATCACCAGAACCACTTTTCCCTTGCCAAATGTCATTGGAATCAATTGGTGAGGACAAAAGTAACTGTTGATGGGGAGAGATCTACAGCGGAACCACAGCCCTATTTGATTTTGGTTTTGTTGGCTACAAATTTAAAGTAAAATATTTTACTTTTCCTTTTGAAGCTGCCCACTGAGGCTAGTGTTTCTGTGGGGTACCTAGCAAATACAGTTGCCTTCTTTTGTTGCAGGGGGATTGTCAGAGCTGGGTGTTGTTTCCTCCTTTATACAGTGCTGCACAAACAGGTGAGTGTTTGGTAAGCCGGGAGGGGTTAAACCGAGTCTATTACCACCAAAGGCTCTGGCTAAAGTGCTTGTGCCTGGCTCCAGTGCCCTGATTTCCATGTAAGTGGGAGCAGTGGACTCGGATATTCTCAAGTGATGGTTTGTAGCTTAGAGACCAAACTGATGGAGCACTTCTATTACCTGCTGTCAGCTGTAATTCAGCCTGTTAAGGCTGAAGAGGTTTTTGCACTAAAAGTAGGCACTGGATCTTTAATCCTAACAGAAAATAGAGTGTATTTGTTGTAGGCATTAAGGCTTGCCTTTTGAAAATGGACCGGATTGCTGCAATCTGCAAATCTTTTAATTAGCCTGAGTTCAAGTTAATTAAAAACTGTCATTTAAAGAATTAGGCATTTGTGGGTTTTACTGAGTTCTGAACAATCTTAATGGAATAAAACGCACTTTGAACTTTCCATATAATTAAAATAATTGAAATCATCTGCCTGCATGTATAGTTAGAAATCAGCTAATAATTAAGCCAAGTTATTAGCAATGGCTGTATTTAATGGTACATATAGAGTACAGCTAGGCTAAAAATATCTTAAATAGGCCCACCGTGATCTCAGAGATAATGCCCCTTACTATTGTCTTCTGCAGTGGCTAAAATGCCATTCTTATTGGAGAGACAGCACACACATAGCCTTTCACCAGTGGTCTAACTGCGTTATTTAGCCTCAGTCTTTAAAGGTTCAAAGGCTTCATGGTTGAGTGGCTTGCATGTTTCTGCTTGAAAAGTCCCCCATTGCACTGAAACCTTGCCTGCTAGTGGGAATGAGGGAGACCCACAAAGCCAGAAGTTTGGTGCTGCTAGGGCTCTGAGAGTAGGATCTCTGCACCATCTCTTTGTATGTGTTCTCCCTTTAAAGAAAGCCCTAAACCAGTTCATCTACGGCAAATTAACAACCGAACTTGTCAGTGGAATGGGCTGCTTTGAGGTGCCAGTCAAGCAGAATAGGTGCAAGCCTCTTTAGAGGCCTGGCAACCACTGGTTGTCATGCTTCTCCAGTAGCTCTGCCCTTAAAATAGAGCTCTGCTGTTTGCTCTGCTGCTCCAGAAGGCCAGAAATCCTGTGCAGGAGCACCAGCTGGTTCTTCTCATTCTGTCTCCATGCAGTGATTTTGAAACAGGAACTTCCTGAAGAGGAGAAAAGGAGGAAAGCAAAAATAAAGCCTGACAAAATGAATGAGAGCCACTAATTGCTCATGCAATGAAGTCAAAAAGGTGGAATCAGAGTTAAAAAGCTTGTAGGAATGCAAACACACAGATACCTTAGTCGTAGCCTGTCTCCACTATACAGTGACATTAAGACTTTTGGAACTCCCTAACTATTTGCTTCTTAGTTTAGTTGGGTTTCTTTTTCATCTAATCTCTATATTTTCTGGATCAGTGATGCTTGGTTGGAGGCTAATGGCAGTATCATTATCATATTCCTAATGTGATTCTATCCTTCATATGTGTATTTCTTCAAGTTGAATACATAAATACTGGCCTAGATTTACTTAGAGTGGCTGATCAGAAATACTGTTGGTGTAGGAGGATGATTTATCTTAATACTACTAATCTGTTCCTATCATCAGTTCATGCAGAATTTCCAGCTTCTATTTTATTTAAGGGCCCTCATCCTTTATGGCTGGGAGGATTCGGTCTTAGCAAGTGCTGGATTCCTTTTCTGGTGTCTCAGATCTCTAAAGAAATTCTGAGAGACACGACAAGTGCTGAATCTGGAGAATGAAGGATTACATGTCAGTGCTTAATGCATTTTGTCAGGTTGTAAAAACTTCCACGGTAGCGTGTCCCTCCTGTTGTTTCAGTGGGGTTTATTTTGGGAAGGAGGAAGGAGGTGTCTTTGGGGATAGTAATGAATAATGAAAGAGTAAGATTGAAACAGTAGCTACTAATTATTCTTTTTTGTCCATATATCGCTGTCTTGTTTTGTAATTGCTAAGCCACAGGCAATGAACTCTCCTGGTGCTCTCCATGTGTTTCCCCGGAGTCCAAGAAGAGAGTGGTGAGGAGGGAGATTATGGGCCAGCTCCTAGATCATCTTGTGCTCAGGTGATGGCAGGGGGAGAAAGGAGGTGATGCTGAGGAAAATTGCATGATATGGGTAGGCTAAGGCATGGCTGAATGGTTGGTATTTGGCTTGCTCTTTGAATGCACACAGTTACAAGCAACCTTCACATGTGGTTGAGGTCCTTAATTCCTTATGTGTGCCCTTGCACACATGCTGTCCTTATTCAGCCCGTTGCTGTTGAGCTGGACAGTGGAAGTCAGACTTGAACCCTATCCAGGGAAAAAGCACTATGCAAAAATATCTTTCCTTTGTTAATACCTTTTCACTTCTGGTTCTGATAATGGTGGTGGGAGGCACTTGTTGGAGATAGCTGGGTTAAAGCAGGCACTGCTGACTTCCAGAGAGCTTGGCTATTGTGAAGACACTTGGGCAGCCCTTTATCAGTGGTGTAGTGTCAGAGGTCTGGAACTCAGCTCAGCAGAGCCCTGTATGACATGTCACACGTTGTTACTGTTAACAAAGTGGCTGTGGTATGGGGAATAGAAAAAGTGGGAGATTTCTTTAGTCTTTTTGGAACCTTCTTTCCATAAGCTGTACTAAAATGCTCTTTCATACTTGTTTGTTGTGTTTTAATGAGCATTAAAAAACCCACCTTGAAGCTACAGTCTGAAAGACCATGTCCTTTCCAGTTAAAAGACTATTTGGGTGTTCTTTTCTTTGAACTTTATGCGTATGCTGTGATCAAGTCAGTAAGACCTGTCTGCATTGCATGGGTATGGGGTAGAATTGGTGCCTGCTGTTGCATTCAGTCTTAAACGGCATTTGGTTTATTATTTCTGGGGAATGGATCTATAAGTCGGCTCTCTAATTCTCTCTCTCATTGAAATAAATTCTATCGATTGGTCTCACACTCCAATTTTCATGCTTTCTTCGCACCAAGACACTACTTACCCTGTTAAGTAGTTCAGGTGTATTCAGGTGAGTTTTCTGATTGCTGCAAGTAGCTAAAATTCAAGTCTCTGCCCAGTGAAGAATAAGCCAGACTTTCTTGCGATGTAACTTGAGACATAATGGGTATTGCTATTATCTTTGAAAGTGTCTACCTACTTTGTTTTGAACAATAGTATTATTGCTCCTTATACTTTCAGTATCTAAAATTTGTCCTTCTTGTTCTTGATTCAGAATTAACTGGTGGGATAAGAACAACTGGCCATTAGTATTTACACAAGTAAACTTTCCTCTTTTTAAACCAAGTAAGGGTGAAAGAGGTGACCTATCTGGTGAGAAGCTCATCCCCACATAGAGAAGAGTGGGTCTTGCTCTCAGGGCACTGTCAAATTCTTACAGCCCCATTGCCCAGTGGTTTTTCCTGATTCAACAGCATGACCATGAACAGACTGCTTAGGCCCTCTTCTTTGAAGGTAACAGCCTTGTAACTCCACCTGGAGAAAGCAGTGGGAATTAAATGCCTCACTGGTTATATAGATGTAGCCCCTACCTTTGCTTCAGCCAGCTTCTCTTTCCCATTCAGTAACAGTTGAATACAGGTATCCAGACCATGCTGGCAACATGGTGGAAATAATCTGCACTTAAGCTCTGCAATTCCCTCTCTATGGTTCTGGTGCACATTTGGGTGGGGATGTGAGGGGAGACTTTTCTGCTCTGGAAAATCCCTGTTCATCAATTGCAATATAATAAGAAGGACCAGAGTTTCCACCAGAATCAGTACCTTGACAGGCAAGAGGTAGAGTAAACCAACTTGAGGAATACAGCTTCCTTGCCCCCACCCTGCAGCTTATTTTCATACCCCAAATCACCTGTATTTTTGTCAAAGGTCTGGGTTAAATTTTGCAGCTAAAAATTTTTTATTCTTTATTTTTTTTCTTGCAGCTATTTCTGCACACAGCCTCCCCTGCTCTGAAAGACTGTTACAAGAGATGGAGCCCGACATCATGGGCCAGGTGGACTCAGCAGCTTTATAGGGATTGGTCCATGCAGTAAGGAATGATGTCTCCCTCTCAATCTCTCTGTGGATGTATATATATGTATATATATGAGATAAGATGATGGTATATTGAAAATGTGGGATCTGAGCATGACATGAATGGTATGGAATAAGGGGTGGATCCTGTCCTGGGTTCAGCAGTAGCAGTCATTTTTCTCTTTCTTAGTAGCTGGTGCAGTGCTGCAATAGCTGCTCTGAATTTTGATTCTCTGAAAAACATCGGTGATGGTTTTTGATAAGTGTGTGTGTGTATATATATGTTTCAGTAGTATATAAATCAAAATGTCATTTTGTCACCCTAAAAGAGTTATTGTTAGGATCCCATTCTCTTCTCTAGCAGAGGCAAGGCACAGGCACCAGACCTGCAGAACAGCATCTAGAAAGGTGAGCAGAATGCTTTCATGGTGAACAGATTTGCATAGAGGGTGCTGCTGGAGAGGAGTTCCCGTGGTGCAGGCTGGATAGATCAAAACTTGATGTTTTCTGTTCAGTGAGCTTTGATGAAAATTTAACAAGTTACGCAGCTGCACCGGTGGTCTTGTCAAATGGGCTGTTTGCTGTTTGCATGCTGCTGATCTATTGGTATTTAAAGTGAAGCTTCAGAGGCCCCCACTGCGGCAGGGCATATTTCTCATTCTTGCTCAGTGTTTCTGCATCAATCAAGCTTTGCATCATCATACCAGATGTGCTATTTCTTTTCTTCTTGCCCTTTTCTTTTCTAGACCATTGTGTGAAACCGAAGTGCCTAAAGCTCTGTATGTGGCAGGTACTTTGGCTTCGTGCAGTAAGCCTCAAGCATTTCTTCTGGGGTATTTTTATCTCCCTATCTCCTTGGGGTTTTTTCCTGTAAAGACAAAATACGTATTTCAATTACAAGAAAAAGAAATTAATCAGTTCTCTTACAACAGGATTAGCTGCTGCTGGGAAGCCAGTGGGGCTCTAAAGGGAGTTATGCCTATAACCTCATTGGAAATCTCAGCTGCTGCTCGCTCGTGCAGCAGAGGCAATGCCCAGCTGACCTCGGCACTGATCTCTGTATGGGTTTTGGTCTAGACATGTAGTGCAGCCTTTCTCCAAAGGGCTCTGCGTTTCTCTGGGTGGTCCAGTATGGCATTTTTCCTCACCATGGCCTCCCTGACCCTTTCTCTTGTAACTCCAACATCCCTGCTCTTCCCAAACAGCGCCGAAGTAGTGGGACTTTGCAGTGTGCTGCAGCTGCCCCCTTCCTGAGCTCGCCCTGCTGTGCTCTGTCAGAAACTAACCTGTGGTTAGACACTGTGTGCTCATCCAGCAAAGCTGCAACGCCTTGAGCAAAAAAGAGGCTGAGTCTAAAGCACTGCGGGGGCTTTGCTGGTGGCAGGATTTCAGCTCTAGCGTCAGCCTGTCTCACTGGTGCTCAGCCTGGCTAGCAGGAGTCTGGGGGAGTCAAAGCGGGGAGAGCAGCAGTGGTAGAGGCTGCCGTGGCTCAGCTGCGACGTATCCATTCAGCAGGTCTCCAAGGGAAGAGTTGTTTTTATGTAGTATTAAGCTCTAAGTGTGGAGCATCATAGCTAGGAGGGGAGAGCTTAGAAAATAAACTTGTTTTCACATGTGTGTATATATATGTTTAGATATACGCACAGACATATAAATATATATGTGTGTGTGTGTATATATACTTATATGCACATACCAGCAGTTGCTCCAGAACGTCACTGCTGGAGAGAAGGATGTCATGTCCATTTTTGGAAGCGTTTAAATTTGAGTGATGAGAAGCACCGAGTCATTCGACCATGTGAGAAGCACAGAGGGGGCTTTTCCAAGCTTAGGGCAGAAAATAATACCTCTGGATACAGACTTCCTTTAAAAGCTGGCCTTACTTTTTCAAGGAGCTTTACTGCCTGAGCTTCCTGGAGGAAGTGACCAGCTCTTGTCTTGGCTTACAGAATGTAAATGCTAAAAGCCTCTCAGTTTACTTCCTTCAGTACCTTCTTGCTATTTAGTGACATGCCAATCACATCGGGTTTAATCTGTCAGCACTTGCAGTGTTCATAAAATATCCCCCCCATGGTAATTATTTCACCAATTAAACTGTCGCTGCATTTTTTAGTGTAGTCTGCAGTTGGCACACGGTAAATGCAGATCCTTGACAGAAAGTTGAGTTATAACTCATAAGGAAAAACAAGTTGGAAAATCGCTTTTGTCTAAAAAGGCATTAATGCTTTCCTTCCTTTCTCCCTCGCCTCCTGGGGAAAGCAAACCTCCATAGCAGCAAACTCAGGCGGTCAGCCAGGGCTGTACCACCTCTGCCCATACCTGAAAGGCAGGCTCTGAATCCTTGAGGATGAAATGGAAAGCAGGCAAGGAAATGCAAGTTGTCTTGCAGGAGCTTGGCACTGTGAGCTAGAATATGTTGTGCCTGAAGACCTAGAAGTGTTTTAGGGCGGTGCTGCCTATTGAGATGGAAATGTGTTTTTCTGGCTGCTTGAGCAGAGAGCATGCATCACAGTTAAAGGCTGAAGTAGGGGTAATGAAGTACCTTGGTTTCGAAGCCAGTCTGTGCAATACAAACCCTAGAGAGGCCTTTATGGTTTATTTTTCTTAATTATGGTTTCCCCCCCCAGCACTGATCAAGGCTAAAGTATTTCTGATTGTTAGCTTCAGAAGGGCATAATAGAATTGGTGAATGGGCTATGGTAACTCTAATGACGTGCTGTGCAAATAAATGCTTGCTTGATGAGTACTGAAAAGACTAACCTGAACTACTTACATACATGATTAGGGCTTTTAACTCCCTGCCACCCCGCAGTGGTTACGGGTAATGCAGGTCCGTTTAAGGTGGTGGTGGGAAGCCAAAACTGACTAATGGCCATTAAGATAGGTGAGAGTTGGGAAAATTATGCACAGCCATTCTGAAAACATGCTGTTGTACCCTCTCTGACCTGGCAGGCATGGAGAGCTGCTCAAGATTATTGGAGACTGAAGACTTCTCAGTCTTTTCAGACTGAAGATGGGATGGGAGAACGTCAGCTTTTGGAGAGAGAAGGGAGAGAATGCACGTAACAAAAACCTTCTTTCCCTTTTCTGGTACATCTCTAGAGCAGAAGAGCTGAGGCCATTTATTTGGTTGGGCTCACTTCTTACTCTTTTCACCTTCCTACTTTCCTTAGGGCTGGGAGTCAGTTTGAGATTGATTTATCAGTGCTGCTAATCTGCTCTCAAAGCCCTGTCACTCTTGCTCCCAGAAGCCGAGCTCTCCCATTAAAACCCTGACCTATTTAAACGTTCTTAAGATACCGTAATGATCAAATGTCAGCAGGGGAGAGGCAGCAGTGACAGCTCTGAAATGTTTATTATCCTAGCCTGGGTTAGGAGGGGAGAGTGCCGATGCAGTCCGGAGCTCGGCACTTGGCATAGGATGAGAGGCAGGGGCCGGCTGGCCCAGGGATGGATGCTGCTCTGTGCTACCAAGATAATGGCATCGGCTACTTGCCTCTTGTGCTTTTGTGCATTAATTCTCCACGGTCACTGGTGATTTCAAGCTGTTCAAAGTGTAAAGTGGTATTCTATTTCAGGGGTCTGCGTGCTGATATCAATAGGTCATGGATTTCGGTGGCTTAAAAGGCACTTAAAACATTTTTGATGACTGAGAAATGATTTCCCCAGGCACGTCTGAATGAGACAAGATGCTTTCCATAGAGAAATTTAAACTTCCTTTATACTACCACACCACATGGTTACTATCAGCAAAGAATCAGTTGGAGGAAACTTTTTAAAACCATGATTCTGAAAGGAGCGTGAACATAAGCTCCTGCTGCCTCTTCGGGTTGCAGAAGCTTGTGTCCACTGCCTGGCCTGTGCACTGCAGCAGGGGGAGCACAACAGCTTGCAGAAACCTGAAAATCCCCGCTTCTAATAATGTGAATCGAGCTGTCATAAACACACGTTAAATGTACTGCTCAGTGACAATTTTCCCAGCCTTTAGAGATGTAATGGAGTGCAACTATTTCTAAAGCTAAGCTTTTCTCCCCCTTCAATTTCTCTTTGGGGCCTCAAAGGCTTGAAGAATTTAAGCGTAATTCTTCACAAGAGAAAATACATCCCCTGTTACAGAATGGCCCCAGGTTTGCTGCTGGGTAGGATGCTCACATTTTTCTTCTGCTGAAACTATTCCCGTATGGATAGCCTTTCTCTTTCAAAAAGCATCTGACTGGATCATTTTGGCTCTTTCCCATTTCTATTTTAAATGGAGACTGCAATAGCATCAGGGACCAGTGATTAAAAGCAAACAGCAACCACCCCAAGGTAAATAACAGGTTCTCAATCTCTTTAGATGCAGCTCATGGAGGGATAGTCTGTCTGCTTGCTTATAAAGCAGTCCAAAATATCCTGACTGAGAAGATGCTTTCTCCGAGCATCTATATCTTGACTAGCATCCTTTTATCTTCTTGATCTTGCTTTTCATGAGTGACAGGTTATTGCAGCTCACATTTTATTAAGAGTAGTCTGAAGGCCAGCTTTTGCCAAAGCACAGCTGGCTGATCAATCTTTTTCCCAAGAAAATAGAGAGGGTTCATAACTGGGCTTTTACAGATCCCAGATGCCAAATTTTCTATATAAGACTACAATATTGACACTATCTGTGTCTAGAGCCGATAAACGTTATTGCATTCCTTTCCAATATGTAATGTTATTAAAAATAAGTTGGTCACAAGGGCTTCTTATCAAAGTCCCTTGTTTCCCTAGAAACAGTGACCAGCATTAACCTTTCTAAAAGTAGTCCCTGCGAGAGACAAATGTCTTTAGTTGTCAGTGTCACAAATTTAATCTAGGGGAAATGCACTGCAAATTCTGGTTCACATTAAAAGAAAGCAAATAAATTCCAGAAAGGCAGGAATAACATGTGCAGCAGCACTTCACATCAGGCTAGCAAGCAAAAACAGACTGATCATGTTTGAACCAGTGCTGGCTGTGTCCCTTTCTAAGTGACACAAGCACTGAAATTGCATTGGCATCAGCTATGAAACAGTTGTTTGCAGCCCCAAAAAAGAAAAGGGAGGCGTGGGAGTGAGATTGTGGTGTTCGTAAAGGACTGATGAAAGCTGAATATTTGCAGAACAGAAAAAATGTGATAGCAGCATATTTGTACAAAGATGCCTTCTTCTGAGCAAAGTAGATGATAATAGGAATATTGTGTTCAGAAGTAAAGCTACTGGCAACGTGAGAGAGGCGCAGGAAGGGTGGCATCAGCGTGCTGTATCCTCATGGCATTGAAATAATCATATTCTTAGTCTTCACATCAGGTTTAACAGCATCTGTAAATCTTGGTGATGCATGCAGTTTGCCTTGTTTCAAATCAGGAGCATCTGCTTGAGCATTTCACCATCGCTCACCATTCACTTAAGGAGCCTGAGATCACTAGCTCTATTTTTCTGTTTTGCCAGGCGATGAGTTAGATCCAACATCAACATACATCCGTGTTGTGGGGCACCAAGCACCTCCAGAGGAGTAGGCTGGGAGGGGTGGGAAGTGATTCTGGTGTAAGGAACCAAGGGAGAAGAGCACAACAGCCATTCAAGCGCTGGAGTGTGACAAACACCACTCATCTTCAACTCAAGTGCATGTTCCTTTCCCAGATATATCCAGATTAGGACTGAAAGCTTCACCCCCAGCTTTAGCAGAGGTCTCTTTCCTCAACTTAAGCCTGTCTTGAGATGTGCATGTCTCTAGTAAAGCAGTAGGGATTCTTTGTCTCTTGGTTGCATTCCCCAAATGCTAAAAATACCAGGTTGCTAAAGCATGCAGGTCCTCAGACGTGCCACATCAATCTGCTCCCATAAATTGCTCGGCTTCTTACAAACCTGCTTTGTCTGTGCAGCCTGTCACTCTCCAGTCATCAGGAAAGCAACTTTAAGAATAGCACACTCAATACACAAACAGTTTTCTTCTTGCCTGGTCACAAACCAAACCACTTGCTCTTGTGGGCATCTAAGAATTCAGTGAAGCTGTGGATAAGCTCTCTCCTTGCTCTCCTTTTCTTCCTTGGAATTGAGTTTTCTAAAGCCCTGATATATTGTTCTCCTCTGTGGCCAACAAGCATTATGCACAATATTTACTTTTCCTTGTGCTTTTATATTCAGTTTATGCTAGAACTGAAGGGAACCTATATAGACCCGTGGCAGTAAAAGCAAATCAATCTGCACATGTCAGTTTTTTTGGCTATTTATGGGTTGAAGTGAAATGAGACCTGAGTTACTTATGGAGCTGGTTTTACAGGAAAAATGTGTTTACAATAAGAAGGCCAGACATTGCCTTAACTCAGCCTCATAAATGAGTTTTCTAAAGCAGGCGCTCACTAAAATTGATGCTTACTTTGTTCATTATCTGTGATTCACTTTCTAGGCAGAATCAATATATTTAGTTTATTCACCTTCCTGCCTTGTTAATGAACTGGGGAATACCTGCGTATCCAAAACCTAAGCCTATAGGCTTGGCTTTTAAACCTCTGGGGCCCAGGAAGGAGTTTAAAGCACTTGACTGGGATGTGAGAACCCACATCCTAGCTTTGTTGCTTGAAGGCAGTTTGGCTCATATAACCAAATTCCCTTTATAACCACTTGTCCTTTGTGCAAGAAGCTTTGATTTTCATATTCCAGGGGAGTTACATCCGAGAGCATGAGTTTCCACTCAACCCTCCCAAGGCCATGGTAATTATGTTCTAAGGCACTTGGAAAAGCAACACTTGTGTGAAAACACAGAAGCAGGAAAAGCTTCTTCCATGAAGTCATGGAGCAAGAATGGAGTGGCAAGGAGCGTGCCGCTCCCCACTGACATTCCTGCCCCCCTCCCCTCACTAGGGCGCAGCCACACGTGTCCCCTCCCCAGGCATTGTCTCCTCACCCAGGATCCGGCAGACAAATATAGGCATGGAGGAAAACTGCAGATGCCTTTAAACAGTTATCACCGGTGACCTTGAGATAGGGGGCATATAAAGTCTGGACCAGGAGGAGCCGTGACACTTTCTGTGTGCTCTCCAGGGTGAGTACCAACCTCTCTCACTTCTAAATGCGGGTAGCCAGCTGTGCTTTAACTCTGTACCTTGGGTTTGATGTAACTAAAGTTTTCATGTGGCTTAAGGCTTTAGTAGTAATATCACTAAACATATAATTTTATGCTACTCACGCTAGGATGCTGCTTGAATGCTAAGATAGAAAATACATGTGTCCTCTCTAACATTAGTGCATTCATTTAGCCAGCTAGAATAACCGCTCAGGCAAGTGTCAGGTCCCCTGTAATTATGCATCCGGGTGCACTTGATTAGCCAGTACCTGCAAATCATGTTTTCTGCCTTCTCTATCATCTGCAAGAGGCGATGGCTAATGCAGTTTGCAATTTTAAGTAGTTCACTGATATAAGGAGTTCTTTAATCCAAACTGAGTTACATCCCTTGGAGAATTACTGGGCACCCTTTCAAAGATAGGCGATGCCTGTTGTTGCTGCAATTGCAGATGAGCCCTTAGCACTACAGTAGTTCTTCAAACAGCCCAAGGTAAGATAGACATGGAGCTTCCTTTCCAAGTCTGAATGCACCACCAAATTGTTGCTGGTCCTGGGCATGCCACTTAACTTTGTGTAACAGCAGTGGGTTTCTACAAGGAGTTTGTATTTTAAGCATCTTCCAATGGTCATATACAAGGGCTAACTTTTTGTTAGCCAGAAAAGACTGAAAGTAAATGTCTTTAGCTCTGTCTTGTTTTTCCCTACCACACTGCCTTTTAAAAATAATACTATGACCATAAACTATACATTTCCTATTTCTCTTATCTGGCAATGGATATGACTCGCTGAGTTCTCTGCACCCGCAAGGGATGCGCTGCCTGGGCTCTGACCTCTGTCATAACTCCAAGCACATGAGACTGCTGAAGTTAAAAGCTTTCTCTCCCAGCTGCTGTAGTGCTGCTTTTTCCCATCGCTTGCCTCCATTGTTCACCCTCACTATATGGTGGGGGGAAGAGAAGAGATAAGAAGGTGATAGCTGAGTAACTGCCCCTAAGAGGTGGGCAAATGGAGCTAGGTTCAACAGAGTAACTTAGAGCACTTTAGTGTATATTAGGACTTGAGAGAATCTGTCCTGAGTCCTAGAGATTAACTCTGGAGTGGCTCCTCTGGCTCTTGCATGTTTAATGTGAAATGGCATTTACATGTTCTATCGCTATTCTGCTTAAATGTATGAACTGATGTAATTTCATTGCTCCACTAGAGCCAAGACACACTCCCTATTGGAGACAGGCTTTGCCATGCTGGTTTCGAGTTGCGCTTTCAGTTGGGAATTTCGGTCCGCTCAGATGATGTTGCAATAATTGGCAACAGTTGTGCTTATGTAGGTCCTGAATCTTTAGAAAAGGAAAAAAGGCTACGAATGAGGAAGAAATATTTTGCTGTACAGCAACAAGAGAGCAGGTCTCAAGCTTTTATTGCAGCAGTTGGAGAGGGCTGAATGTAAAGTGTTTGGCAGTTCTGCTCTCTTAGGGCTTTGTGTTCCCAAAGAAGAATGTGTTGAAAAAGAACCTCAACAAAACTACCTTGGTTGATGAAGAGTTTTTATCCCTACCAGGATTTTGTTAGAAAGAAATTGAATTAGATTTTGCAAGACTACAGTGTCTGTCTTGATAGGGCTCTTGAAAAGTTGTCCAGCTGCTCTGGATGTTGCACAGTAAGTGAAATAAGGGAAGAGGCAATATCTGAGGGCCACTTCTAAAGCTTCCAACAGCAATCAAATGGTGTCTTGATTGTAAAGAAAACAAATCTGGAAGTCTTAAATTGTATGTATGTTTTAGAGGTGGAACTTTTTTTATGCCTTCTCCGGACAACACCCTGAGTATTTTACATAGCTCTGTGTAAATATTTATATGTGCATGTATACAGAATAGTGCATAAATAAAAACATATCTGTATGATCACTTTAGAGGCCACACAATCAAATTAATTGCTTGGCAGTACAAACCCGGCAAATTGGTCTCACTTTTACACCCATGTTTCATGTCTTCTCTTTCATGGTAAAGGGCTCCTCAACACCATGGCCTTGTCATTCGAGAAAACAAATGTAGGTATTAAGCTGGACTAATCAATCTAACAGAAATATGAAGCTCTTGCATCAATACTGCAGACGCAGCTGCTCTCTGCCATGCCTTGCTGCAGGGGGATACCCAAGCTGCTGAATTTGGAACAACTTGGGAAGCGGCACCAAGCTTTTAGTCCTGGTTTTTCTAATGTGCTAATTCATGCAAGCAGAGGAGTGTGCTGCAGGTAGCAGAGCTGTTTCCAGCTCCAGTGCTGGCTTTCTCTAGCAGGAGCGTGGGCACACATCCCTGGAGCCACATCCAGGGTGTAGCACACACCCTTGCAGCAGTTCTCAGTTTGCAGCAGTGGAGCCTTGCTCCATGATTCCCAGAAAATGCCTGCCTGAGACAATGCTTGAAGTGGCCGAGTGGCACGGCCCCAGAGAGATAAAGGGCCAGAACAGGCTCCTTCTAAGTGGTTTTTAAAATCACAGCTTCAAATGGTCCCTCCTGCTCTTAAGCACCGTTTGTGCTAAAAGGAAGAGATTAAATTCTCCAGTGGAGATAACTGTGACCCATGTCAATGTTTTGAACTAGAGAAAACATTGACATGTTCCAGGACAGGATCTATCTGGCTTTAAATAAGCTGAGCCAGAGAAGGATTTCACTGAGGGTGCAGGAGAGCCCCAAATCTGTGTTAGGCATTTGTGTTTCAAATTAAACATCACTTTGATCAGCCACCTGCCACATTGCGCTGTTTTGTGTTGCCTCCCATTGCCATCAAAGAGGTTTATTTTCTGCCCTCCCTTTCTTTGGCAGACCAGTTCCTTTTCTTTTTCCTCTTTGAGCTGTGCCACATTGAACCCTTGCCAAGATGATGGACATGTCGGAATTCGGGGAGGCTGCTCCCTACCTCCGAAAGAGCGAGAAGGAGCTGATGATGGCGCAGACTGTCGCCTTCGATGGTGAGTTGCGGTACCCTCTATGCTGCCAGTGGCTGGCTAAAGGGGATAAGGTTTTTATTGAAGTGTAGTTCTGGGAGTGCAGACCGAAGTAGGATGCAAAGCCTCTGTTGCCCTTGCTGTGCTGCCTCCGCTTGTTCGAGGTGAGTGGTTCAACCAAGTTCTGGTTTCTTTATTCTGCAAAGTGATTAAAAAGCCCCAGATAGCAATGATTAGACAAAATCCATCAGTTTATGGTAAGTAGTTCAATAACTAGATTTAGAAGCAAGGTGTATTTGTACTGATCTGCTAAAGTGGGGATTAGTTCTTTGTCCATTTGAAAGAAAAGCACCACACGTTGATGTTCCTGTAATGAAAGAGATTCTGTGGCTTGACTAGATGTCTCATTATGTTGTACATCTGTTTGATTTGCAGGCTGTATGATAATCTGATGTTACCTTTCAGTTTCCCATAATCAATTTTTTTATCAAGTGGATTTGTATGTGCTCTAAGGTGTAGTAGTAAGTATAAACACAGCAATAACCGAAGCATTTTGCTATTCAGAATAGTTGCTGTAACTGGAGACCTAGAGTATAGTGCAGCTACTCCACACTCTAAAAAGCCACATACATAACTCAGTGTGAGTTATTAAGATTTCTGTTTTTCAAGGCAAACCTCTGCAGAATGTGCAGAAATAAGGTTAAATCTGATGGTTAAATCTGATGGTTAAATCTGATGACTGGCAGGCAAATAGTGTGGGCTGAGTTCCTCGCTCAGATCACAATTTTCTGTGTGGCTTTTCAGCAAACGCCTTAATTTGGGCTTGGATCTCAGTTCCTCCATCTGCACATTGGTGATGATGATTATGGATTTCCCGTGGAGGCTGAGGCTTAGCCAGCACTGATGAAATATTTTGACACCTTGTGCTGGAAGGATCTAGAGGAAACCAAGTGGTAGCTTCAAAGGGTAGAGAACATTTGGGAGCCCTACACCAAGCAGCTTCCCAACACTGTGGATCTGCTGTGGTCCCAGAGGTTTTGTGTTTCTTGTGCAGAAAAGTGACCCAGCAGTCCCACTTAGCTAGGCGTGGTGTTACTCTTTGATGCAAGGCTGTGAAACCTCCGTCTCCTTCATTTCACAGGGAAGAAGAAATGTTGGGTTCCTGATGACAAGAAAGCTTATGTTGAAGCCGAAATTACAGAAAGCAGTGGTGGAAAAGTAACTGTGCAGACAGAAGATGGAAGGGTACGGAGCTGGTTTGGTCTTGTCTGTGTCTTACCAGGCTGGAGCAGCAAGCTCCAGATATTACCTGTCCTGCCTGAGGCTCAGTTGCCTGTTTCATGAAATGGGCTGTGAATGGGAAGCCCCAGTAACTGATGCCATATCAGAATGACACTTGAAAAACCACCAGGGTTAAAGCAGCAATGTGGTGGGGGGTAAACAAGCATCAGCCACTGCACGGCAGCAGAAAGTCTGTGAGCAGAGGTATTGCAAACAGCTAGTTCTGGCTTGGCCCCAGGGGTAAAAGCCAAGGCTGTAGCTAAATCCCAAGTCTCTTTTTGCAGCCATACCACCATCCTCCTTGCTTTTATCATCTTGGCCTTCCCCTGTTCTGATAGCAGTGAAAACAAACAGTGTTACATTCATAGGCTGGGTTTGAGCTGAAGGACTTCCCTCTGTGGGTGAAAAGCAGTATGTTCTGTAAGGTGTGTGAAGCAACAGAAAACCCCAGTGTTTTTCAGTGTGGCTGTACTTCTTTGTTTTTGCAGACCCTGACTATAAAAGAAGATGACGTGCAGTCCATGAACCCTCCCAAATTTGACATGATTGAGGACATGGCTATGCTGACCCATCTGAACGAGGCGTCTGTATTGTACAATCTAAGAAAGCGCTACCGCAACTGGATGATCTATGTAAGGTTCATGTCGAGGGCAGACTTCACATTCTAACATGTTGTTGTGTTCTTCACTTTCAGTTTACAGCTTCAGTAAGTCACAAAACTGAGGTCTTGCTCATTTTTTCACTTAAGAAGTTGCTTGGAGCTCGTTTGTGTCTGAATACAGACAAAACAGTGCATAAGATGGTGTTTAGTTATTGGGTTTTCTTGCTTGCCTAGGAGGGTGATTTCATGGGACATGTTTCCAACAGTCAAGGCATTGGAGATGCCTAGTTTGTATTTACTTTCCTAATAGTAATCCATGCCCATACCAGCCATGGAGATTTCTTTGTTAAGAAACAATGCCTCAAGCTTAAAGCACACACATAACTTCTTTTAAGTGCGAGCCTTTCTATCTTTAGTTCAGTAATATTATTCCCTTCGCTTTCAGCGCTGACATCTGTCTTGTTTTGCACTGGCATTTTCCCTTGCTCTGCATCTTCCCCATGACATCATTAACATAATTTCTGTCAGCACCAGAACAAGCTTCTATAACATCTAATTTTATGAGGCCAAACTTTTGCTCTCAGTTTGCTGCATTCTATTGTGTCTGAAATCAGCTAGGAGAATCTATAGATTTTCCAGCTGATCCCTGTTCTGGCTTTTGGTGTTCATCAAAGGAGGGAATTCAACTTTTTCCCATTTTAATTCTGATTGTAAAACATTTCCTGGATTCCTCTAGTAGGTGCTCTATGGACAAGTATGGCCTAAAGCATAGCTTTGCTTGCAGATCAGTATAGGTAGAAAATTGACTTTGGCATCTTACCTTAATCCATTTACTGGTTGGGGTTTTTCTTTGCTTTGTAGAAAATAAGGCCATTCTGGAAGCAGATCCTAATGCTTTTTATAGAGGAAGATACCTGGATTTCACCTGAGACTTGTTTGAGCTCATCCTTCTATGTGCACATAGTGCTTATACCCATGTAACAGCTGAGGTTACAGCTGAGAACTCATTCTTCCTCAGAATGACCAGACCCCAGCTAACTGATATAGATAGCCCAAAGAGTGACTGTGAAGACAGATTTTTGCCAACTGTTTTTCTTCAAAAGCTGGAAAAAGCTCTATAGCTTTGGTAGAATAACACTATGAAGTTGTTTTTTTGAATACCCACCAGATATTGCCCCCAAGTGCTCACATCAAATCCATAATGGGGGATTCTCCTCCTGAGAATGGAATTCAGCAGGAAAGCTGTAACTTCTTTTTGTAATGGCTACTTTCAAGAGGAAACAACTCTTGGGGGCAAGCAAGGCAGACAATCAGACATAGGCGTATTTGTTGGTCCTTTGTTTTGATGAAGGGGCTGTTTCTGTTTCTGGTTGTTACCTTGAAAATACTTTTTTCCCTTTAGAAAACTGTTTAATATCTGTAGGTTTGAGATCAATTGCCAGTAAGATGTCCCTTAGCACAACAGTAGCTTTAGAAATTCAGATCAAAGGCTGAAATTCAATTCAAACTCAAATCAGAAGCTGGCAACTCCCAGTCCTCCTCGGTTAACTAAGAGTTTGTTTCTTATTCCATGAACAGTATTTGTTACTTCTGTTTTGTGTTCCTCTTTAGACCTATTCCGGTTTATTCTGTGTGACTATAAATCCTTACAAGTGGTTGCCTGTCTACAAGTCAGAGGTGGTTGCTGCGTACAAAGGCAAGAGGCGCTCAGAGGCTCCTCCCCACATCTTCTCCATTGCTGATAACGCGTACCACGACATGCTGCGTAGTAAGTGGCACTCTTTGATTTCAAATTTGGTTTTGCTTCATTTAGTTGACACATCTGGTACTGGATGGGAGTTTGTGAGAGCTTTTGCAGCGTCCAACAAATGTGCACGTATATGTGTGCATATAATATGTCTATATATATTTATATATATATGACTTTAAGTTCCCCTGACTGTCCTTGTGTAGTTTTGGTAACAGTGAACTCTGCCATATGGAATATCTGCAAGGTGCACCAATTTAGCTGTCTGAACTAGCTAAATCCATTTGTAGCAGGTATGGGGCCATGCCCCAAACACTTGTGAGTATTTTCCAAACCTCAAAGCCAAACTTACTGTCAGTTTATGCTCAATATTCTAGCACTTTTAAGACATACACTTGTAAAGATTAGTGAAGGCCATCTATCGAGGGTTCTGTGCACACAGAATCACAGGATGGTTGGGGTTGGAAAGGACCCCAAAGCTCATCCAGTTCCCACCCCTCTGCCACAGGCAGGGACACCTTCTACTAGACCAAGTTGCTCCAAGGCCCATACAACCTGGAATCCACATTGCTTGCATGAACCTGCTGTGGGTCAGTGCTGTGCTGACTGCCAAGGGTCCAGGCACCAACCATGGGGCAAGGAACTCCAGATTTTCCTTTGACATTTTCTATCCCTGACCTTCAAGTTACTGGAAAAAAAAGGAGCTTATCAGCAGAGGGCAGCAGTGATGTGCTCACGCCAGGTCCTGCGAGGAGGCAGGGTAAATCCCAAAGGGAATGTGATAGGAACACATCCTGCTATTACCTGGCTTTAATAAAACATGAAGTGCCGCAGCTGTGAAGGGACAGAAAGTGCTGGGCAGAGGGGATATGTGTGTGTGGCTGCAAAGAGATGCTCTTTTATCAAGTAAGGGTGAAATATGGCCAGGCTGCCCTGTAGGTAGTCTGTCATGATAACTGGAATAAAGTAAAGACAAATTTGGGCTCAACAGCCTAAATTTCAGCTTGGAAAGTGGCTGTGATATAGCATTTGCTGAACTCGGTTAACAGTATAGTAAGGTTGCAAAGTGTTCTAATAAATGCTTGTTTCTGGCTAGGCCATTAACCGTGGGGACACCATAAAACTATAAAGCACATAGCCACCTGAAGAAGCTTACGTATGCTTAGTAAGGAACGGCCTGTGAACAAACAGCAGAATTACTTGGGGTTAGTATTTAGGTATTTTAATATTGTAGGAGCAGAAGACGTAGTCAGGAGTAAGAAAAAAAACATTTTGCTGGCAGGAAATTGCTGTCTTTATTATAGTTTCCCAGACACAGGAAGAACATGACTGACTGACAGGTCTTTAATACTGACTTGAACAAAACACGAGAGGAGGATTCAGGGCAGGGCTAGACCTTGCACTGCTGGACGTCAGATTAGGTGATATGGGGGTTATCTTTCCATCTTTGCTGTGTGTGATTCTCTCCTGTCCTTGAAGGACTGATTTTGGAATAGTTGATACCCATTTGCAATTATAATAAGCAATTTGCACAGCCTCCTAAGCCTGCTAAGTTTGTATATTTTTTTTCTCCCCTCCGCAGATCGGGAGAATCAGTCTATGCTGATCACGTAAGTGCTTCTTTTGTGACTGATCTGAGACTCTGTTGCTGTGAGAAACTTAGAAGAAATAAAATCCTACCAAAATACAAGTTGTCCCTTGAAAGCTCAGCTAAATTGCCTGGAACTTGATCCAAGCCAAGTAACTGGCAATTTGGCAACCTGATGGCCGTCTTGAACCCCATGGGAAAGGAGCAGCTGAGGGTTTTATGGAGGCTGGCCCATTTCTGATCCCCTGTCTGGTGCTCATTCCAAGTAGGTGTGAAAACAACTCAGCAGGCAGTTAAGGAAGCTTCTTCTATGGTTAGTCTTGCTGTGGCTGCCCTCTTCATGCATGGAACGCTCCTATTCAACGTGGTTGCTCTTGCTGCAAACTATGTGTAAGAATGTTGATTAGACACATCTAAAAGGAGGGAGATGACCAAGGCAGGAAAGAAGAGGCATGCTATTTACTGGCAAGCATGGAAGATGGAGAGTTCTGCACAGTTCACATGTGCTCGTGGATAATGCCAGCAAATCACTGTGGCTTTTCTGTACATTGTCTAACTCATCAGCTGTATATATGTATACCCACCAGTCTGAGTGTTTATAACAAAACTTCATGCCCTTAAAGGAAGCTTAGTGTACTAAATATCTGACGTTAAGTCACATTAAGAATTAGGTGCTGATATTGCAGGCATTCAGTATTATGGGCATTCAATGGAGATGTTTGCCCATTTCAGTGGAAATGGACAACAGGCCGCAGGAATCAGTCAGTGATTCTGAGAACTGCCTGTGTGCAGTTCTCAGGGGAGAAGCTGGCAGGACAGGAAGGTGTAAAAATGAGTTACATCTGTTTGAGCAGTGCCTATGTTATCTTCCTCCTTCCTTTAGCGGAGAATCCGGTGCTGGCAAGACTGTCAACACAAAACGTGTCATCCAGTACTTTGCCACAGTGGCAGCCCTGGGTGAACCTGGTAAAAAGAGCGTAAGTCTGCTGCTGGCTGTTTCGTTTCAGATTCCCAAGGGGTTTGTGTTACATACAACTAACATCACAACTCTGCACCCTGAGCACTGCGCCATGTGCGCACCTCAGCAGGCATGGCTAAGAAAAGAAACTGCTGGGAAAAGATACTGATGCTTCCAAATGGCATTACTTGAGAGCATGCTGTTGTAAAAGTAGAAAAGCAATGCTCACCTGAACTTGCCAATTCCAGAAGCAGCAGTAAAACCATCCCTGGTTCTGCACAGCTGCTTGTTGCTGCTGCTTTTTTTCCAGGAGCTTCAGGTTTTGCGTGTGTTCAATATGTTTCTGGTCATGTTAAATCTGGTCAAAAGATGGTGGAACTGTGAAGGTTCAGAAATGTGATATTTTTTCACATGGAAAATAGTCTTCAGAAGGAATGGGATTATCATTTCTCATCAAAACATCTCTTTTGTTGAAAGCTTTTTTTTGTCCACAAAAAGGAATATTTTGACAAAAGATTTTCCAATCAGCTTTCTGTATTTCTCTTTGTGCAAGTGCTGTTCTGCTTAGAAGTGCTCTCTGAGGTTACAGTGAATACTGTATTCATGCTGCTTTTCATCTTGTGTTGCTATGAGCTTATTAACTATGAGCTTCATTGCACTTGAAGGCTCAACACTCTTCTGTGGTGAATTAGCTGGCACCTATGAACTGTATTTATAAGGCCAACATTTCAGACAGGTTTGGATTCTGTATGCATAACTCTCATCACCAAAATCTAATATACATTCACCTGAGGCCTGCCAGACTCTCTTAACAAATGATTGACTGGTCCAGAGCCAGCTTCCTGCATGCAATGAGGTTAGGGCTCATAATGGTGTCTGAGACCTTGTGTGCTCCTGGAGCAATTGTGTAAATAACAGATATTACAGCTGGAAGATGTTCCATGTAATTTATCTGCTCAGTTCACATTTTATTTTCATTATCATCGCCCTCTTTTTTTAATGATTTTTTTTTTTCCAAATAATCCAAAAGGTCAAGTGTAGCATCATGTAATCATCTGAATCTGATCTGTTTGCATCCTTTTCTTCTTATCAACTGGCACCTGTCTCTTTTCTCTGCCCAGTTAGTTAGCCTTTTGGTTCATTGTGGAACATCTCCAGAACTAAACCAGCAACCTGCATAGGGGCAGCACTTGGCTATTTTGTGATGCATGGTGAGCATGAAGTCACAGTTGCACATGCTTTTTGAAGGAAGGCTTCAATAAGCCCTGCTGGTGTTGTTGCCCACTAGACATCTAACCTTGCTGATGCTTGTCTATTTATCTTTTGTGGTGTCCTTCATGTTAGTACTCACATTCTCCCTCTTATTTTTTTTCCTCTCCATTGTGTTCCTCTTTTGACAGCAACCAGCTACCAAAACTGGAGTAAGTCATCAGCTTTACTATTTAATCTTTTCCACCTGAAAACAGTACTGGGCTCTGTCAGTTTGTGTCATAAACCTCAGTGTCTCACTTTGCATAGTTCCCCAGCAGAGGATCCCTGAAGCCCAGGCAGTTCAAGTAGTGTGCTTCAGCCAAATGAAGCTTGTGCAAGAGACAGTTAATGCTTTTCTTATCTCCAAAACCCCCAAATATTACAAGCTCTGAGTGCTTTCAAATCTAATGCATTTTAGTGCTTGTCACTGTCTTTAATAGTCCCTCTCCTACACACATTCCCTTGGATGTCCTCACATGCCTCACAGCACATGGGAAGATATGATGATTTCTTTCATGTGCAGATGGCATAAAATACAAAATCTGCAAAGCAAAACAGTAGAGAGCAGCAAAATGTTTGAGGTCTTTTAAACAATAATTGACTGATGGTCTTGCTATTATGCCATTCATACTGTACCCCTATGGTGGAGCTAAATCCCCTACATCTCCAAGTGAATGCATGACTGACTTAAAATTGACAGCTGAGTTCATGGTCTGTAGGTTTCTCAATAGTGTTTCAACCCTGATTTCTAGGGAACCTTGGAGGATCAAATCATTCAAGCAAACCCAGCCCTAGAAGCTTTTGGAAACGCCAAAACTCTGAGAAATGACAACTCCTCACGTTTTGTAAGTCTGTAACAACGTATGTCCTCATCAGCAATGGCCAGTTAATAATGTCTCTGTAATAATCCCTTTGTAAATTGCTTTTCATTTGTCTACTCAAATGGTTGGATGTCCACGCAGTGTAAGAGTAGCACACTAGGATTTCACCAGGGAGAACTGCAGGAAGAATTAAAGATAAAAAAGAAATGTCCACCATGAATAAATGTTTAAACTGTATATGATCAGGAGACAAGCAAAGCCTAGCTTTATGAAGTCCTTTGAACAGCAGTGGCAGATCTTCCCCAGGACTGCCACTGCTGCATAGCATTTCTTTTTCTACCATGGTTTTCATTAACCTAAATTATTCTGTCTCCCTATAATAGCTTGACTTTGTCCCTAAGTAAAAATATACCACAGTCCCTGACCCTTCCAACATCTCACATCCCTGCAGACTTACACCCGCAGCAGTACTCCTAGCTTGATTCATACTGTCTGCCTTTATGGCTGAGTAAGCTGCCCCTGCTTGTCCCCCAGTGCTGACATGACCTTGGGGCTCTCCTCATTTCTATTTGGCTTGCAAAAGAGCCATCCCCTCAGGAGCTCTGCCTCTGCCACATCTGGTTAACATTGGCTCAGAGGTCCAAAAGGAATGGCACAAGGATGACAGTCTGAGTTATGCTTCCCTAGCAGATCCAGGGGTGCAGAGGGTCAGAGTTTTTAAGCATCTGTGGAAAGCTACACAGTTGTATATGGAGATTGCCAGCTGGAATGGAAATTAATTGTTTTAAAATCTGATGTGTTTGAATACGGGAAGTTAAAAGAAAACTGCTCATTTCTTATGAGTTTGGGGGTATGAATATGCAGATTTAATGGGCAAAGCAGAGTAAAATCACAGCACCTTTCTGATGTAAGTAGTTGCATATAAGTTAGGACTGGAAATGAGGAGTCAAAAAAGGAGCTTGTGTGTCTTATCCCAAGCCTTATTGCTCTGAGTCCGGCATTACAGTAAACCTACATCATGAAACTGCAAGCTAGGCGCATTCCCATATCTTAGCCTGGCAGATAAGTACACTGTTATCCTTTCCCCACAAGCTGATTACATAGCTGTATGTACAGATTTAGGCTTGGAAAAGTGTACTATCATTGTTTGATATCTCTCGTTGAAAATCTGCCTGTGCAAAACCAAAGAGTTAGCATAAGCTGATTCTTTGGGCCAAATGATTGCCTTCAAGCAGCATCCTTTGTTTCCCTCTGTGTATATTGTATGCACTAATTAGAATATTCTTCTGTCTGAATTAGGGTAAATTTATCCGAATCCATTTTGGAACCACAGGAAAGCTGTCATCTGCTGATATTGAGATCTGTAAGCAGCAAACTTTCTCCTTTTAAAAAATACAATTGCTCATCTGAAAGCTTGGAGGGCCTTACTCACTGAATTTTCATTTGTGCAACTAGATTTATTGGAAAAGTCCCGAGTGATTTTCCAGCAGCCTGGTGAAAGAGACTATCACATCTTCTACCAGATCCTGTCGGGGAAGAAACCAGAGTTACTGGGTAAGCATTACATGGATCCACAGCTTGTAAGAACGAGTCTTCAGCTGAATAGAGAGTGGCTGAGGAGGGGGTAGGGGGCAAACCCATCTGCAGAAAGGCTTTTATGCATCTCCTTGAGGAAACAGAACTTCCACTCTCAAATATACTCTTTCAAAGATGCTGTTCCAATGGCAGCAAGAGAGATCAATTTTCTGTGATATACTGATGCAGGTACCCTATAAAATGAAGTGTTGTGAAGGAAGTGGTATAGTTCAGTCTGGAGAAAAAGAGGCTGAGGGAGACCTCATCGCTGTCTGCAACACCCTAACAGGAGGTTGTAGCAAGGTGTGTGTCGGTCTCTTCTCCAAGGCAACAAGTGATAGGACAAGGATATGACCTCAGGTTGTGCCAGGGGAGGCTTTGATTGGATATTAGGAAAAATTCCTTCACTGAAAGGGTCGTCAAGCATTGGAACAGGATGCCCAGGGAAGTGGTTGAGTTACCAGTCCTGGAGGTGTTTAAAAGATGTAGACGTGGTGCTTAGGAACATGGTTTAGTGGTGGACTTGGCAGTGCTGGGATAGCAGTTGGACTCTATGTTCTTAATGGTTTTTTCCAACCTAAACGCTTCTATGATATGAGACTCAGGACTTTCAATAGGTAGCATTCTAAAGGCAAAAAACTGTCACACTGGATGTGTGCAATCCAAGGTCTCAGAGCATCCAGAAAATGCTACACCTCCAAAGGCATTTGCGGTGATAAAACTTTAATGATCCATTTTTTTTCACATACAAGGAGATTGCCTTACAGGCCCATGAGGAAAAGCTAGTTTCCTCTTTCTGCCCCAAGTGTCAAAACTGGCATCCTAGCATGTTGTGTAGCAAGAGAGAATATGTAAAGCTGTCTGCTGGTGATTATGTGGTGATTACCCCTTTTAAGCTTTCCCTGGCTGAATGCAGCACCATAGACCTGCTGGAGAAGAGCAGAGAGTAGATGAGGTTTCTGTTCCCATCTCCTAACACTTTGAATAAAACCTTCAATAGTTATTTAAGTGATGTGGTTTGCTGACTTTAATTCGTGCTTTGATGGAGCACGTTTCATAAAATACCTTGAAGAGTCACTTTATTGCTCCACTAAACTCCTACTAAGCCATAGCAATCATAATCTATTTTGAAGTCTTATTATCCTGATAGTGTGCAGTTAAGTCCCTAACCCTCTTAGCTTTTATGTGGCCTAATTAATGACAATTATGGGAAAGATTTCCAGGAAGCATCATACTGGATTCCCATGTGAATCCCTGTGCTGGGAAAATATGCTCTTTCTCATAAATTATCTGTATATTCTACAAGCACACACCTTTCTGGCCAACAAGAGCATCTCTGCAGGCTCTTGAAAAGGCTGAAACCAATGGGGCCTTCTGTTTTGTAGACAAGAAATATACATGTTTGTTTATAAACCCATACATGTACAAAAGTAGAAAAGTATAAATGTAGATAAATGAATATGTAACATAATGACTACATAGCAAAGACAGATATAGAGAATAAGATTTTATATACACATATATCAGTAGATGCGTATTCACATACATACGTATTTAGACATATAGGTTTGTGTGCATGTATAGAAAAGATTGAAATCTAGCGTAAACCTTGATCTGATGAATGTGGGTGAAACTTTCTGTTCATTTAGGGAAGCAGGACTCTCCTTGCAGTTTTGGAGCCAGCTAGCTTTCTAGAAAATAACTTTACATTTTGGGGTTTTGATGTGAAGGAAAAGGAAAGAGCGGAGAAAGAGAGAACCATATGCAGTTTTGTTCATCCAGAGCCAAGTGTCTTCTGAAGGGAGTCCTGGAAGTTGCTGTTTTTGTGAGTCTGTTATAAAAGAGGGGAACCATGCCCATTGTCTCTGTCTTAGATCATACTAAAATCTTTTCCTTCTCTGCATGTGGATGGGATTTTTACACCTACTGGCATGCAAGGCAAAATGAAGAGCTCTATGGGAAATTATAGATTCAGTATACTGCAAAACATGCTTAATAGATATATATGCAGTATTCCCATGTTCTTTTTATTCCCTCTTTCTCTAAATCTTGCTCTTCAGACTGGACAGTAGAATGAAAGAGTTAGTTGCTGCCCTGCAGTTGTAAAATACCCAAACAAACCAAGAACAAAACAGAAAACTTTATACACAGTTGTGCAGAGACAAATGTATGTCAGATCTTTCTATCTCAGTATTTTTGGGATATTCTGAATAGATGGAGGTTTTGACCTTGGCTGTTCTTTTGCAGATATGCTACTGGTATCTACCAACCCATATGACTACCACTTCTGCTCCCAAGGAGTAGTTACAGTGGACAACTTGGATGATGGAGAAGAATTGTTGGCAACAGATGTAAGCCTGTATTGATTTCAGTTTGTGCTTCACAGATTAGGTGCACATGAGGAGGAAAAGTGCTGGTGGCAGCCTAACTTCTGTCACTGAAACTATTGGACTAAAGTAAAAGCAGGAATGGGTCTTAATTGCATTCATACTATGAAGCATGAGACCTGATAAACTATTACACTTTTAATCTGGCCATGTTCCATGTAATGCCCATATATAAGACTATTGTGTCTTGTAATTTTGGTGTAGAAAATGCTAGATGAAAGGAGCTCTCCCCGTGCTCCTCAGCCACTGTTGGGTCCTCAGGGTGTTCCAGTGGCTGCTTTGTGAGATAACACTCCTTGGAAGGTTCATCATATCTGTCATGCAAAGATAGATTGCAGAGCTGCAAAATGCCATTGCTTTTGAAGAGGGAAGTGACAAAATATCTGCATTTCCTTTTCACAGCAAGCCATGGATATTTTGGGATTTGTGCCTGATGAGAAGTCTGGTTCCTACAAGCTCACAGGTGCCATCATGCACTTTGGGAACATGAAATTCAAACAAAGACCCAGAGAAGAGCAGGCAGAGGCTGATGGCACTGAAAGTAAGAATAACACCTAAAATTTCTCGTTACCTTCAGAAGTCTGACATGTATCACACACTGTCTGGAGGAAGTAGGAGCCTGTTTGCTTTGATCTTGCACAATATATCTCCTGCTCAGTAAAAGTGCTGTGCTTCATTTGGAGCAGCGACTTGTTCAGTGGTGGGTAACCTTACTTAGTAGAAGCTTAATAGACACAAGTCAGAGTAACCCAATTAAATCCATGTTCATGACCGTTTGAGCAAAATGCTTGTAAAAAGTTGTTGCCTTAGCTTTCTCTTTCATGTCTTCAGGTCATGCTTCTTTACTTCCTCTTGCACTTAAAACTGCCTATAACCAGCATAAAGATACATTTTTTTTTTCCCTATACCTGAGAAGTTTCTCAAGCACGATTCTTGCAGTAATTGGGGTCTAAGGTAGCTAGATGATCTTCTCTACCACAAGCGATAGTACAGGCACACCTGACATAAATCATTACAGAATAAGGTCTTTACCTGCTTTTTCTCTGGCAGTGGATATACTTACTGTTTTTTATCTTGGCTAGGCATGTTTCCATGTAGGAGTTCAAAGCCAGTTGAAACCTTATTTCTCTTGATCAGGTGCTGATAAAGCTGCCTACCTAATGGGAATCAACTCCTCTGATTTAATTAAGGGTTTGTTGCACCCTAGAGTGAAAGTTGGCAACGAGTACGTGACTAAAGGTCAAAGTGTTGAACAGGTAAGGAGAAACTTTCTGGGTATTTGGATACCCATCCCTCAAGCCTTGAGGGCTCATCTGTAACAGCGCAGAGGGACAGGCATCTGCAAGAAATAATAACATGTGCCTCTGGTACCTGTCCTCATTTTATATCCCCCAACTTGAGGGAATAGACAGTGAAAGTGAAGGGAACTGTAAAGAGACTGACAAAGGAATAGTGGCTGGCACTGCCTTTGATAGAGTTGTTTTTCTGATGTGTTAGTAGCAGCCACTGAAGGAAACCAGGTGCACTAAAACCACATGAGAATTGACATTGGATTCTGGATGAGAATTGTAATCTGGAAGAGTTGAGCCATGGATTATTTATTCACTCATCATTCATTCATTCATTATTTCCATTATTTTAAACTCTTTGTGACCTCTGTCAGCTAAAGGCAATATCCACTTAAAAGTACCTCTTACCCAAAGTCATTGGGTTGGTACTGCTGCAGCTGTCGCCATATCATAGAAGATGCTGCAGCATTTTGGTTACAATGAATAATGTTCAAAGACAGGCTGTGGTACAGGCTCAGAAACCAGAAAATTGCTTTAGAGAGGTCTATCCTACTGGTGTAGTTGTTCATAGGCTAAAGAAGAGATTTTTGACAGACTTTCCCTATTGCCTGATTATACCATAACATCCTTCAAAAATTAGAAGCATATGGCAATAAGCAACCTGAGCACAGACCTCCTCTATTTTGGCAGTAGCTCTGGACAGCATGGCTGGTATCTAGCCTGTGAGCTTTCTGGTACCTAACTTCCATGGTAATGTAAGAGATTGAAACATTTGCAACTTGCTTTCCAGCTGTTTCCCAAGAGGTACTTTACTACCACTTTATGTACATGTTAGTAACATGTATACTAAAGAAAAGTCAGCATAAATAACAGGAGAAGCTGTAAGTAGTGTTAAGCATGCCTTGGTAATTGTAAGGACCATTGTGAGATTTCATTTAAACCATAAGCAGGGACTGAAATAAGCTGCTGCTCTGAAATCCTTGTGTTCCACAGTGAATTCTGTTCCACTCAGTTATATTTTTAAATGCATATTTTAGGTTTTGTATGCTGTTGGAGCCTTATCTAAGGCAGTATACGATCGAATGTTCAAATGGTTGGTGGTCCGGATCAACAAGACCCTGGACACTAAGCTGCCAAGACAGTTCTTCATTGGAGTCCTGGATATTGCCGGATTTGAAATCTTTGATGTGAGTAGTAATGACTGAGAACATGTTGGAAGGATGTAAAAGGTACCAAGTGCTAGCTCTTGGGTGGGTATTTCTTTTTCTATATGAACAGAAGGCAAAATGCTGAGAAAAGCCTTAAAGCAAATAGCATATATGATTTTACAAGGGTTTTTCATTAATAGATGGAGAAAACACGCAGCACTTAGCATAGCTGGACATGCTGATAGTTTCAGGGGAGGAAGAGGCTGGTAATCTTTAGCAAAGACAAAGCGTATGCCATGGTTTGGGTTGTGTTTTAGGAGAATGCGTTGTTCCCCCTATTTCTCATTGAGAGAAAGCATCTTTTATAAGGTGTGATATTTCTTCCTTTTTGTATCTTCAATATGAGAGATATATATTCATCCCAATATAAGAAATTACTGTTTTACAGTGAGAACAATCATTCACTGTAGCAACCATTCCAGAGACTTGATAAAAGTCCCCATCACTGGAGTTTTCAAGATGTGATATTACAGGGTGCTATAAAATCTGATCTAGGCCCCCTTAACCACAAAAGGTTGGACCAGATAATCTTTCAAAGTCCCTTCCAACCTGGGCATTTCTGTGATTGCATCATCATTGTGAAGAACTGTATGTAAGAAAAACGCATCACAACTTCTTTTTCTCAGAATCTATTCCTGAAGCGCTTTATGCTGCTGCTGCTATGTGTTGCTCTCTGTATGCAGCAGAGCAAAGACGGTGTTGGCTGTGCTTTACAGGGCTGGTGTGGCATGCTGCTGAAGGACAGGCATGCGCATCCTGAGAGACCTGAACAAGCCTAGGCATTCTCACGCTTTGGAGGACAGTATATGATGCGGCCCCCAGCCTGCTACCAAGCTCCCTCCTGCTTTACCTTTGGTGTTATGCCCAGTAGTTTCTCAACCTGCTGCTGTTTGGAACCTTTTAGATGGAAACAGTTTCCTTTTGGCTCTTCCACCAAGCCTTTACCATAGTTAAATGTGGTGTAAATGCTTCTTTTTTGTCTCCTCCTGCAGTTTAACAGCTTTGAGCAGCTCTGCATCAATTACACTAATGAGAAACTGCAACAGTTTTTCAATCATCACATGTTTGTCCTGGAGCAAGAAGAGTATAAGAAGGAAGGCATTGAGTGGGTATTCATTGATTTTGGCATGGACCTGCAGGCCTGCATTGATCTGATTGAGAAGGTATGTACAGGAGCACTAAGGTGTATTTACTGAACTGGTTTTCGTCATGATACTTCCTTGGAAATGTCCTCAAGGCCCAGTGACCAGAGTAGAATAAACAGCAGGACAAGTTTCTTGCCTTTGTACATGCAATAGAAAATTAAATTAGAGTCAGTATTTGCGGCATTTGTGGCTACTTGGCTTTACCTCTGCAAGTCTGCCTTACAAAGCCAACAGTAACCATAAGCTGTAACTGTTCATTTGTATGGCTGCATAATCTTCCTTGGTTTTCACTTGTGCCTTTCTCTGTCCCTACTGATCTTCCATTTACTTTGTTTCCCATATGCTTAAGACTTGCTTGTCTGCTTTTCAGGGTAAATGCTATGTTTCAGTCACATGCCCTGTCCCTCTTCCTGTGAGGTTCCCATTTCCTACATTATGTGTTGATATGCAAAGTCCTTTGTGCTCTTCCCAGCCTGGAAATATTGCTTCCTTCTCTCTGCTTCCCTACTGTAGAATATGCCTTTCTTTTTTCCTTCTTTGTGAGTATGATGTGATCCTGGTGGGGACAGCTGTCTCTTGCTGTGCATCTTTCTGCCATGTCTTATGGCACGCATATAACCTTGCTGACCTGTGAGAAAAAGGGAAATTTTAAGTCTTGCATTAGCAGAACATTTGGAATAGCTGTAGGAGAAAGGCTAATTATTAAGTGCTTTTTTTGACTTGATTATCTTCTTCACTGCGGTAGGATACCTGCACATGGTCCTAGGCCCTCAACCAACCTGTCTGGTGCGAGGAAGTTAGTTAATCTTTTCCTACAACATGGATGCTAAAATGCTGGTTAGTCCAACTGTTCTGGAAGGTAAATCAAACCCTTTCTGGAAGTCATCATAAAGCTTCCTAGGGCAGACATGGCATAATGAATAGTGAAAGGTGTGGTTACTATTTTAATGGAATAGTCAAAGGCTTCCTCCTCAGGAATAAGAAGAAATTTTGCAAGCTTAAAATTCCATCAGATCAAACCTAAAGGCTGCACAGCTACTGAAAGCAGGCAGCCTAAGCATTTTCCAACAAAGATGTTCTTAAATCCACAGCCATTGGGAATCCTGTCTATCCTTGAAGAGGAATGCATGTTCCCGAAAGCTACAGATATGACGTTCAAAGCCAAACTCTATGACAATCATCTTGGCAAGTCCCCTAACTTACAGAAGCCCAGGCCAGATAAGAAAAGGAAATACGAAGCTCACTTTGAACTTGTTCATTATGCTGGTTCAGTAAGTTCCTCTGTTGGTGGGTAGACTTTGCATTAGAGGTCTTCCAGGTGGGGTTTGGCCTACAGCACACAACAAGGGAGGGTGGGAATGACGAAGAGGGGAAAAAAAGGAATAAAAGCAGACATCTATTCTCTCTGCACAAGTATTGCAACACAGTAAGATGCAACCAGACTCCAGGACATCTGGTCCTTGGATACACAAATAAAAGAGACTGAGGAAGGCTAATAGCTGAAAATATGGCCTGGCCTTGACTTCATTGCTTTTCCTATAATCACATTAAGACTAGTGATTAAGCAACAGCAATGTCTACTTTGCATCATGGTTCCCTATACAAATGGACTGAGCCATTTCTGCCCAATTTCAGGGAGGGGTAAAAAAACAGGAAAGAAAAAAAAATGAGGTTTGATATCACTTTTTATTCACATTAGGACCAGCGTGTCAAAGTAGCTAAAGGAAACATGGTTAAGTCTCCTGGCAAGGTTTTATGAACAAGTCCAATGATGATGGAATAAATGGGAATACAATCCAGAACTGTGATACCTTGCCAAACCCTGGCCAGTTTCAAAGCTCTGTTTGCAGACCAGATGGGCTGAAAGATTTTGTGATGGATACAGGAAATTTTTTGTCAAACTGGAGTTGAGATGAAGCCTCAGCACAGCAGAGCTCAGCTTACCTGATGCTGTCAATTTCAAATTGCAATTTAACATGAAGCTTATTTTGTATTCCATAAGAGAAATACTGCCCCTCTTGGTCTTTATCTGTACTTGTTAATGTATTCAGTAAAGAAAATTAGTATTTCTCTCCCCTTGTGACACTAATAATGGAACATATTTTCCTGCTAAACAGAGCTGTGGCAAAGTCCTGCAGTTGGATTTTTAGTCAATAAGTTTCTGTCAGAAAACCTTAATTATTCCAGAGTAGCATGCTGCTGTGAAGTGGAATTATTACTTGTGCATTTCACACTTCAGCACTTATTAGTAGGTTTCCTGGGATGCTGATGACATGTGGTATTTCTACAGCCAACTGCATGGAGTCCATGAGATGTAGGGAACATATAGTTATGAAGGGGTATGCGGGATTCAGATGGTAACTATTAGGAAGAGAGGTTTGGGAATTAGGAAGCAAAGAACTGGAGGGGAAGTGAGGGAAAAATGGGTTGCTGGTACTGCTCTGAGTGCAGCACTTCACCAAGGGTCATCAGCTTCAAGCCAAACCGTAAAGAACTACTGGCTGCTCTGAAGGGGAACATTTGCAACCTCTGGTTTCTTTTCGATTCACTGTAGGTTCCCTATAACATCATTGGGTGGCTCGAGAAGAACAAAGACCCACTTAATGAAACTGTAGTAGGCATCTTCCAAAAATCATCTAACAAACTCCTGGCAAGCTTGTTTGAAAGCTATGTTGGTGCTGACAGCGGTAAGCAGAATCAACTCATATGGGATGTCTTTTGTTTCTGGGATGTGTGCTTAGGAATTAATTTCAGAAACAAAACAATTCTCTCCACTGCAATTGACTTGGTGCTAAATGAGGCAGTGACTAATTATTTAGATTCACACAGCATCTGTAGGAGTTTGCCAGTTATACCAAGGAGGCCATTAACTCAGCTAGTTTGAATGCGTAATAGCTCAGAGCAATTTTGGCAAGGAAATCTGTGTGTTGTGAATGCTCCAGTGGGAGTTTGAGCACGCAAGTGTTCAGATATGCAGGCAAGTGTTGCACAAGATATTTTGTACATAAATGCCTATGAAGTAGAACAGCTCTGATTTCCCACACTTGTGGTGCTCCTTGCTATCCGCCCTGAATTAAATATAGAATACAAAAGAAAGAGTTTTGGAATATTTTGTTGGATTAGTGGCAAGTACGCACTGGAAGTACCCGAACAGCACTCCACACTGGCCAAAGTAGAAGATTTTGCTTATACGATCTTCTCTTTTGCTTGCTGTTGTTTGTTTGTTTGACAAGATTAATTTATGTCTAAGAATGTATTTAAGCTGTATGCATTACACAGAACTCTTTTATTTGTGAGAAGTAGCTAGCATCCAGAAAATGGATCTTAAGTGGATGAGACTGCCATTCATTACAAAGATGTAGCTCTTAATGTCCTGAAGTTGCAATCACTTACAGCCTATTTATTAGTAATCTCGTTTCTATAGATGTTGTTGTCATGAATCATAAGACACTTTCTGAGGAAGCAAGCAGGCTGCAGACTTTATAATGCGAATAAGAGATGGAGCTGAATGCAAATAACAAAACCCCTGCCATTAGCAAAGTTTTGCAACTTTCTAGCTGCCTGCTTGCCTGTGGATATTCCTGTCTGTCAGAATACTACCTTGCTTTTTCTTCAGCATCAGGAGAAAAGAACAGCCTGTGCAGATTAGCCTCTTCCAGTCTCAGCAGCGTCACTTTCAAATGGGGGAAAGGCTGTGGATAATTGCACCAAGCACATTGCACTCTTCACTCCTTTTATGTTGACTACTGTTGACAAGTGACAGAATGCCAGACCTCCTGGGAATGATCTAATAGTCCGGTGTTTAGAAAGCTGCAGCAATCGCTGTACATTTCTGGGTCATGTTTGGCTCTTGTGAAACTTGGTACATGTCATGTCAGGAGCTGGCATTCTTTTAGAGGATCAGAGTGATTTTGACTCTGCAGCTGTAAGCAAAATTCAGAGGATGTAAAATTACTGTATTTAATATTCCAAATATTCACTTTCCTCTATTCTAGACAAATGTTCAAGTTCAGTGTCTTTATAGCAGACACGTGAGGATCGGTGTCTGTACAGTACAATGTAGAGTCTAAATTTTCCATGAGCATTACTGTTCTTAGCTTTTCCTCCATCATCTCACCCTACAGGCTGTGTAACGAACTATGAATACCTTCATTTTGTTAAAAGTTGTTTCTCTGCTTTATTCGTACTCATGGACTTTCTGCATGACAAACGATGCTTTGTAGATCTGAAATGCAAATGCAATCCATAAAGCTTACAGTGGTCTGACAAAAATCCCAAGCATGGACTGAAAGCTGCAAGCTTGGGATATATCATGTTTGATGTTCAGAATGTTTTGTGTAGTGTTTGAGAAATCAGAGCCACCAAGTCATTAGCTGTGCCTTTCATCCAAAGGGAATTGCACTATTAGAACAGTTTGTCTCCCATGCCCTGCCTGCTACCCTTACTGAGATGAAGGCTGTGATTTTTTTAATCCCTTTTTTTTTTGTCCTCTTAGCTGACCAGGGTGGAGAAAAGAAACGCAAGAAAGGTGCTTCCTTCCAAACAGTGTCCTCACTGCACAAGGTTTGTTTGTCTCTCCTCACCTGATGGCTTTAGTTAAGACAATACATTGAAGAGGAGTGTTAAGGATTGTAATGGACAAAAAAATTTGCATCCAACATCAGAATTTGATTCAGGGCCTGGGTTATTTGCCTTGGCTAAGTGAATACAGTTATTAAAGCTCCATGTATTAAGGGTTGCTCCGTTTTATCTTCTTTGAGCATCCAGGAGATTAAGTGGGTTTTATTCTATTATAGAAAATATCACAAAGTGTTGTGAACAAATTTTGTCATTTATTCTGTGGCTTATGTCTTCATGTATGTCTTTGGAATAGGAACTTATTACAAGTAATTTCCTAGTAACTATCTGATTTACTGATTGTAATTGGATCTTAGGGTTAGAGCAGCCATGGAAAACAAAAGCTGTTGCATGGAGTGGTATAAAGCCTCTTTTTTCCTGAGTAATTCCCTTCTACTAGGCCTGGCACATGCTGCTGGTGGAAGCTGTTGCTAGGACCATGCGTGCAGAAAAATGGGGCCTGTAATTTACCATTAGTACCATTTCTTATGGGTAACACTGAAGAAGCTACAATGTAGGTAAACCTCAGGTAGGGAAGGAAGTAGTTACCTCCCACTATTCATATCATCTATCTTGTTTGGAGGTACTCCTTATGGAGGGAAATCACAGGAAATTGAGACCTGTATCTTACCAGCTGAAGAAGTGTAAAGACAGCTAAGCATCACTCAGACAGTAATTTAATACTCCCCAAATAGAAGCCCACTTACTTTCCAGCACATGAGAAACTGCTACATACCCAGCTGAGATTGAATCATTTGTCATCCTTACTGAGTGGGGAAGTGAATAGGCAAAAATGCAGTTGGCTTTACGGAAATGCTCTGCAGGATGATACTGCATCTTGCTTGCTGTTCATCTGGTTTCTGACATTTCTGGGGTTGTAAGTAAAACACGTCTTCTTAAGGCTCTGTAAAGCTGATGTGGTTTCCTATAATTAAGTTAATTCATACTTTGGTTTATTTGAACAGATTTCTCTGTAATAATTTTGGTAAGCTTCTAATTTTGTTGAAGGCTATTTAGAGATATGACTTTAATAAACTTAACAACCAATAAACCAAGGAAATAAGTGTTTGGAATCCCACTAAACCACTGAAGCTAATTGTGTTTTTAATATGTCTGTTCTAGGAAAATTTAAATAAGCTGATGACTAACCTAAAATCTACATCCCCTCACTTTGTACGGTGCATTATCCCCAATGAATCAAAAACTCCAGGTATGGAAAACAAAACAATCTTAAAACTTTGTATATTCTAACTATGTCATTCCAATACTTACTTCGAAGTCACCAGATTGTATTTACATACTGTCTGTGTTGTTCACCTTATCCAGGGGTGTTGCTTTTTCAGGAAATGACGCCTCACATTTTCCAGTTCCTTCACTGAAATGAAGATTAAGCCCTATGGAGAAGCTCCACTAATTTATCCTTGTGTTTTCCCTGTAGGTGAAATGGATGCTTTCCTTGTCTTGCATCAGCTCCGCTGTAATGGTGTCCTGGAAGGCATCCGCATTTGCCGTAAGGGTTTCCCAAACAGGGTGCTTTATGCTGACTTTAAACAAAGGTAATGCAGAGCTGTGTTGTCTCCTGTCCTAACCCGTCAGCCAAAATAAGCAAAGCATGTCTTCTTATTTTTATTTTGAGATGTTTTATTTCATTCAAGTTTATTTTCTATTCAGTTTGCCTGAACATGGAAGGCAGAATTCTGCTCTTGCTTGTATCTGTGTAGATGCAAAGTAGGAAATTACCCTGATTTTATCTTCATTTTATGGTGGTTTTTTTTTTTAGGTTTTGATTTTCTGTTTTGTTTTGGGGTTTTTTTAACTTTGGGATAAGATTGGGGTGGGGGAAGCATAATCTAGGCCAATTTTTACTCATTGCTTATCTGTTATTAACAGATACCGCATTCTGAATCCAGGCGCCATCCCAGAGGATACATTTGTGGATAGCAGAAAAGCTGCTGAAAAACTGCTGGCATCTTTAGATGTCGACCATAACCAGTATCGTTTCGGACACACCAAGGTAACCAGCAAAGACCATCATTGCTTATGTAAACAGAAAAGTGAGAGACCTAATAGCTAATTTGCAGAATAAGACATTATACAATTCCTGGTGGTGGCCAGTAATGAAGAGTTAATAATACAAGAAACCAGCAATGCAGCAGCAAAGTGATACTATTTTTAAGCTGTGATAGTGAAATTAATTTCTTTGGCTCAAGCTTCCATGAAGCTTATATTACAGCAACACTAAAAGTGGACGCAGCAGCGGCTGATGCTCCATGCCTCACCCTGCATAAAACAATAGCTAATATAATATATATAATATAATCTAGGTACAATCAAGCAGAGATGGATGCCAAAATGAGCTGCAGATTTTGAAATGAGGCCATGTGCAATTATGACATGATCCTATTAGCAGGGATCTCTGGAGCTGGGAGTCTCTGGAGCTGACCTGCTCTGAACCTTGCCACTGTTGAAAAGTACTGTGGCAATAAAATTGCAGCAATAAAACACTTAGGCCTATTCAAATCTGAGGAGATGAGACCTGGTTTTAAAGTATTTCTGGACCTGTACAGTGCAGTCCCTGGTGTTAGTAGTATCTGGCCCTTTGTACTCTTTGACTTGATAATGTGCCAATAAAAATACCATTCTTCTGAAGGATTTCAGTAAGGGCTGTATAACTCAAGAACTCAATCTTTAGCTACGGTGAAATGACATCTGTGTATGTATCAGGTGTTCTTCAAGGCTGGTCTCTTGGGTCACCTAGAAGAAATGAGGGATGAGAGACTTGCAAAAATCTTGACAATGATCCAGGCAAGAGCACGTGGCAGACTGATGCGGATTGAGTATCAGAAGATAGTGGAGCGCAGGTATGAAGACACCTCCTTAAATGTTAGCTGATAATAGTCATTACCATTTAATTGTATGTTGAATAAAGCCATTATTACAGTCCCTAAGGCTATAGCGAACCCTAAATTAAAGGTCTAAAGAGAATATGTGATAAAAATAATAGCAACTGTATAATAGTTGCCTGCAATTCTGGTGAAAATCAAGAGAGATGGAGGAAGTTTCTTGTATAGCTTGGAACTTAGTGCAAGTTTCTAATATTATTGAGAACAAAGCCCTAAAACTGACTGAAAATGAAAAAAGATGAATCTCACTTTATCAATTCATGCTAAGCTTTAGGGAATTTTGTTTGTTTCCTTAAACCAGGGATGCCCTTCTTGTAATTCAGTGGAACATCCGCGCTTTTATGGCTGTGAAGAACTGGCCCTGGATGAAGCTTTTCTTTAAGATCAAGCCTCTTCTGAAGACCGCAGAAACTGAAAAGGAGATGGCCAATATGAAGGAAGAGTTCTTGAAGCTGAAGGAGGCCCTGGAAAAATCAGAATCCAGGAGAAAGGAGCTTGAAGAAAAGCAAGTCTCTCTAGTTCAGGAAAAAAATGATTTGCTTCTCCAGCTCCAAGCTGTGAGTAGACACATATATTCATGCATTTATGGTGTTCTTTGACACTCAAAGGCTTACAGACCAGAGTGTTAGTGCAATTCAATTAAAATAAGCTGTTGCTCTTGTGAGATGTTCTAGCATATAACCAGGTGGACTAGCAATGCAAATCTTAAGAGGTTCTGTCCAAGGTCATGTCCATGTGTTGTGGTTTAAGCTTAGTCATAAATTAGACAAAGCATGTAGCCTGCTTGTTTTCCCCCCACAACCTGTCCT
>WYDI02022728.1:0-12468 GCA_009867235.2 Psittacus erithacus
AACTACCTGAACTGATGCTTCTCATATTGATACCAGACTAGCCAAGTAGTGCTGTACTACTCCTCCCCTCCCTTCCCCTCCCTTCCCTTCCCTTCCCCTCCCTTCCCTTCCCTTCCCTTCCCTACACTTCCCTCTCACCCTGAACTGCCCTAAACTATGTTTCTTTTCATAGCCCACACTGTGCTGGGTGAGGATAATAAAAGGTCAATTTCTGATTGGTGTGCAAAATTTTTTGCTTGTTGCACATAACTTGCAGGTGTACAGAAATAAATAGAAGGAAAAATCAGTCAAATATGCTTTTTTTTATGCTGAATATAGCCAAGCTTTTCTAAGTGGGAGCCAGCTACTGGGCTGCTCAGACACTTCCATTTTCAGAAGAGTCGGAAATCGCCAGGATTCCTCTCATTTCTCACATGCCTCCATTGCCCAACCTTAGCTGATTTGATCAGTATCTTTCTAGCAAAATGAAAATACATATTCCTTAGAGCCAAAATGTTTCTATGACCCACAGCTTAGCTAGGACACTAGTCTGATGTATGGGGACAAAAGTAAAGGCTTTTTCTGGCTTTTTCTGGATCAAAAATTTAAGAATTAAGCACAGCAGATGGCTTCTATAACTAAGGCCATCTCTTTAAGTATCATGGGTTATAAATACACTTATTAAACAGAACTACTTGAGTTTTGGAGTCAAAGCCAGATACTCTGATATATTTCCATTCCTATGTAAATGTTGGAAAGATTTTAATCTTGTTCCAGAGCAGAACAAAAATAAATTTCAAAAGTTCTCCTGATATAAAATTTTCATCCTCCACAGTCTAGGGCCACATACTCCCTGAAAACATGTGTTGTTAAGCCTTTCACATCAGTTGAATTGACTTTGATGAATAGCAATCTGTGGCTTTCAGAAATAACACCTAAAAAATAAATCTTTTACACTGGTCCAAATGTTTAAGAATTTGGAAAGGTGTAATTGCCTAGGTAATTGCACTAAGCAACCGAACAGGCTGAACTGCAGAAATTTCCTCTGCAACTCACAAATCAGGCAAGGTACACACAATGTGAAGAAACACCTCTCCTGTTTTTACTGCTGCATAAAAAGAAGAGGCAATTCAAAGGAGTAATTTTAGTATATCTTGGAATATTAAATGGAGGCAATAATAGAATAAGTAGTGCTCCTTTGTATATAAAATATTAACAATCTGCTGTCAAAGATGTAATGTTTTCTTATGAAAATGCTTCTTTGGCTCTAAGAGATGAAACATTTACTAAGAAGTCTGCAGATCAGCATCTCTGTAGCCCTCCAACAGCCATGGCATTGAAATATGTCTATAAAAGGGATCAGATCTAAATAATGAAATGGGATTTACCCATGACCTTCCGCAGATATCGAAAAAGTGTAAGGAAATATTTCTTTAAGCCATAAACGTACAGTAGAGATAATGCCAAGAGAATTAAACAACCATCTGGTGTAATTATTCATGTTCTCTAAAAATAGTTAGCATGTGAATGTCGCACCATGTTTCCCTATATAATTTAGAGGTTTGAATCTAAAGGAAAATTGCAGAAAATGACAGGAAATAATGGCCACTTTTTTTTTTTTTAATGCAGATTAATGCATTGTCTTCTAAATAAGAAGGTACTGGGAAAAGTGCAGGGACTCGAGGGGAACTGAGGGTTAGAGAGGAGTGTAGTACTGCTAATTTTAAAGCAAAAAACATGTGACAACTAAAACTCATCTGAATTCATAATGATCCTTCCTTCATTTGTTGGTGGTTTTGTGATACTTTGTAAAATGTTTCCAGATTGCACAGTCATCAGGTGAGGAGTCATGTGAAGATTTTGGTTGCTGTTCTACTCTAAATAAGTGACATATAGGAAAAAAAATGGATGTGGAGTTATAATAAAAAATAGTAATAACAATAACAAATTTTGCATATAAGGCCATCTGCTGTCCCTGCTGCAAGAACCTACCCATATATCTAGGAGCATCAGGCAGTTGCAAAGAACAGACAGAAACAGTGCATGGTTTCAGCAGCCACTCAAACTGTCCAAAAGTTTTTGAGCAAGCCACAGACTGAACTACCTTTGAATACTGTATTCCAGCAACTGCAATAACAAATTAAATTAGTAGAAACCTGTCCAAGGATAAACTGCAGAAATTGTTTTCCCTCTCTTAATCACATGTTTGTGTTCTGTTACATTAGAAAACAAAATACCCATTTATATCACAGGCAGCATTCTGAAATTGAAAATACTGCTGGGCAGCTTGAGGAAAATACAGCAGAGGTATTTTTGAATGATAATATGTGACTAATGCACATAAGAAATGAATTCACAAAGAATGCGAAATTATTCCTCTCTACTCATGTACAGTGATCAGTATTACCACAAACAAGAGCACCAAAATGCGTGATGAGAACTAACGAATATTGATTGTGAAATAAATACCTGCAGTAGGTGTTGTTTGATGCATCATTTCCCAGGACTGAGTAGAAGGAAGAAACTATACTTACCATTGTGTACTCTGAGGGCCAAGTTTCCTATACAAATATGAGTAACAGCCATGCGAGCTAGCTATAACTCCTCCATATCAGGAGGTGCCGCCTCTGTGCGTCAAAAAACCAGCAAAATATTATCTCAGTAAAAAATGTTCAGAATGAACACTGCCACAGGAGCCAAGAGTGGATAGAAAACCAACAGACCAACATTCCCTCGCTGTATTTTAGTGTACGAAAGCACCATTTGCTTCAGTTAGGCTCCAGGAGATGCATGTGCATCCAGGAGATGCAAGGAGATGCTTGATGTCAATTCTTAATTTGATCTTCTACTTTTCAGTTACCTGAAATCTAAAATTTTTACTGGCTGGTTTTAATATTCTCAAAATCCTAGTCAATACAGAACCAACATATTCCTTCTAAATTAATTAAATAGCAATTAAGAACAGGTAGACTGCTTGATAATAGGGTTAGGGAATGGAAGAGCTTAGCATGTCAAAGTCATGTCCTTCTGCAGACTTCTGCTAGGAATTTGTCCGGCTGTCAGTACTGTCTTTAAACGGTATTAGAAAGAGCAGAGGCAAGATTAACACAAAAATTGATAATAATAGTGGTTTTATGACTTCTTTTCAGAAAGTCAGGATGTTATAAAAGTATCTCCATGCCTACTCATTTCAAGACAATATTTTTGTACCAAGATGCGTATGGTTATGTCTGCTGTTTTTGGTAAGGAATGAATTCAAACTAATTAAAGAAATTCCAGTAGATTTCTGTTTTCTGTCATCTGCTTGGATAAGACCTGTGCACAGGTGAAAGCACTTCTGTGGAATAGTACAGAAGTCTACACACGCATGTAAAATGACTAAAATGAAGCAATAACTCACTTGTCTTCACATTTTTTTAATTTTATGTTCTTATAAACACATTAATTAGCTGATAAAAGTTGCATTTTTAACCTATAAGTATATGCTAGAAATCTTTAGATAAAAGGTATAAGGCTATTGTAAAAGCCATTTCAACAACATTTGAAACAGCTTCTTCAGCCAAAAGGATTCCTTTCCCTAGTACCAAACATTTTTTAATCATGTCTTTTTTAGACATTATTATTATCTCAAAAAAAAAAAAAAAGGCTTGAAAGCAATGCATCTTTTAGAAAGACATAGTGCTGTATCAAAAGTAACGTCAGTCCATTATGTCTGAATAGCAAAGAGCAAGGCAGGGCTGTTATCGGAGCAACAAAAAGAAGCAGTAAACAGCATCTTTTCCACATCTCTCTTTTGAAGGGAAAAAAAAATGTCTTACGTTAAACCTATGAAAAGCTATATATGTATCAAATATCTTCATATACTAGTAGTTCTCTAAAGACCTAGAGGAAACCAGTAATGGTGGGAAAATGTTTTACATAACCTGATGCCTACTTTCAGCCAGCTCCTGTTTCAATTCAGTGCAGTAATCATGCTTTTCTGTTGAAATGCTTAAGACAACAAACCCCTTTTCAGAACTGTGATTGACAGTGCTACTTATATTAATAAATCTGGAAACAACTTCCAGATACTCATTGGATGACTTTTTACATGTTTTATTTATCCAAAATAACCAAACAACCTTGGTGAATTCCTTCCTAGGAACAATTGCCATTTGAGCATATCCTATTTACATTAATTGGAGAAGTTATTCTCCAAAAATACTTACACGATTTTTGTGCCAAATTCATAAATGCAAGAATTGTCTCTCCACGAGCTATTAATAGAATGTAGTATCTTTTGGGATGGCTGCTTAAATTTAAGGACACCCTTAAAAATATTATGTTTGAAAGGCTGTTTTGAAAACAGAAAAGTTCCATAAGAAGTGATATTTGAATTAGAGCTGAAACCCTTATTGCTTCCTGAAACCAAAGATATATGACATAAGGTAGGTCAAGCAGAAGACATTTTAAAACTTAGAAGATACAGAGAATTTTTTACTACAAAGGCAGTATAATCACCAAGTTGACAAAAATTACAACCCTGCACATGTAATATCAGGCTCTCTTCATGATGTGAAACTGCTAACAAAAAAGAGCTGAGCTAATGAAAGAATAAAATCAGCTAATTTTGAATCCAGTAAAGCCTGAAGGAGGCATATTTTCCTCTTTCCTTGAAACTATTGAAACGGTGGGGTGCTATAAAAGCTGGCTGCAGCAAACAAGCAGTAACAGATGCCACTCCCTTCCTTGGCTTTACAGAGCTCGTCAGAGTTTCTCACTATAAAAAAGCCAGCTACAAACACAGCATGCAGAAATCTAAGATTCAGCTTGGAAGCAACTGCCCATGTCACATGGAATCTGCAGTATGGTGACCTCATGGGGATTACATCAATATGGATGAGATGAGACAAAGTTGTTATTACACAAAGTTGAAATTTAATTTCCTCTTGAATTAGTGGCAATTGATGTTGAAAAAACACCACAATTAAAAACAATGATAAGTTCTCCTGCAAAACCTCCAAAACCTATCTAGAATAAGTATTTTCTACTGCAAACAGGAGAAAAGGAACTTAACTGAAATGGAGAATTCTCTGTATGTGCCAATTTGCCTATGTAAAGTATTATTCTTGAACTGTTTTCCTGAATAAGAGGTAGGTCATGTAAAGAACTTAAGTTAGGAAACCACTCTTCATAGCTAGCTAATAAACCAGAAAGTACCTTCTCATTGGTATCTAGACTCAGTGTACTGTACTCTAAATTTACTGGGAGCACAACACCCTCAAAATGGCATTTAAAAGAATCAGCATTCTAATAGGAGCTTCATACTCCCCATCAGAAAATGGTAAGGACATCAAGGTCTTTACTCCTGATCTTTATTTCCCCAGTGTTTCTGCCTTAATCATTCTTTCAAGGATTTAATTGTCATGTCACTACATTCCTTTGATACAACTGTAGGGGAAACAGAAGGTTTGAAATTCAAAGAAGAGTTAAAATTTAGACCTAGTTCTGCCCTAGACAAATATTAAGGTTTCTGAGAGTAATTTCTTCCTTTCAGAACAGGTCACAATTTCATGATTTGGATAGATTTTTTAATGAACTTCACCTTTATTCAGGGATCATTAAAATGACAACCTGTTTCAGTGCTCTGTGGTGTTTAGCTAAATTTCACCATAGCAATGCATCTGTGAAAGTATATGTTCTCATTCTGCTCAACAGATGCCTTCCTCTATGGTTATTCTACAGTCTTTTCTGAAAAGGGGATGTACCATACCAGGAGAACCTCAAGCTACCTGCCTTATGGATAACGTAGTGCCAGCCCAGAAGGTGGACATTTCACCAAGTCCTAGTTCTGAGGTTGTGATGAGCTGCATTCTCGCTGACAACAATTCAGTAGCACGTTTTATTACACATCAGCCACTGAATTAAATGGCAATCACTGAAAAACAGCAGAACTCAAGCATGCTTTAATTATAATTTTCTTGTATAAAGTTCATGTTATTCTTTAGTTTGCCATGGACATGTCTCCTCAAGTACACAAAATACTGTGCACTATTGTGCACATGTGTACTAATGCAGCACTATTGTTTCTACTGTGAAATCATAGTAAATCAGAATTCTGCTGTATTCAATGGATATTATGTTAAATTATTCCTCCTCCCTTAATTTCAAAAGCTCATTAAATATTTACTTACATTACACTGTCTGTGCTAGATTACAGATGCAGTCTTTCAAACCAGCAATACTGCCAATTGTATTACCTAAACAGATGAAAATATATTATGGAGAAAATCCACAGATGTCCATTAGGGCCTGAAGAAGAACTCCCATCATGTTTTAAATACTATAATCTTTGTGTACAGATAGAATTTGACGCCTCAATTACATGTCACAAGGCTAGTAGCTGAGTAACTAGTTGGTAGGTAGTACTTAGTAGTGACTAAGACTTTAACCAAAAATACACTTGGGCCTGGATTCATCCTGCTTAACTTTAGTCACTTAAGTGAGACATTTAAATTAGAAAAATAGGTGTATGAGGTAATTCTACAGTTAATGGAAAGAGCTCAGCAATTCAGAGCTTTGGGTAGCTATTTCACCATGAAGTGCCATCGACTCCTGAGGAGATAAAACTCACCCAGGTGACTAAGCTGCAGATGTGGGTGTTCCGCGGAATGCAGCTACCTCTGCTAAACTGAATGATAACTGCAAACGCCACATAAACCTGTTGGGTGCCTAACTCAAAGTTCAGATGTTGATCACATAGAGACATCAACTGCATCAAAAGAAATAAAATCATTGTATGCTTAAACAATTTGTGTGTAAAAATCTGAGAGTTCCTGCCTATGCAGGAAACGTGCTCTGGCCACATAAAACATTTTCTCCAACCATGCAAAGCTCAGCAATGCCAGTTGAAGAAAATGTATTTGAGGTGATTTGTACATTGTATATATTGTCCTTGTTATTAACTGCAGTGATTACTCAGGTATCATTTTGCAGAGCTATCAATATTTTGATAACCAGCATCACAAAGTGTTGAGAGATACTAGGGCTCGCTTGCAAGAGAAAACTGCTGTTAGTAGGCTGTCCTTGTTACTTCTTTGTGATTGTGAGATGTGGACAGCCTATTACTGCTTTACCAAATACTTCTGTCACTGCCTCAGTGGTCTCTGGGGTGAATACCTGACCTTGTAAAGAAAGATATTATTGTCCTATGGTGATGCAAATTGCTGGCCTTGAAGTTGTAGTTGTCACATAGTTGATGCGCACAATGAGGAAGTCCTCACAGATTATGCAGATCTCCGAGTAAAAACTTGTCCAGGAAGAGGTGAGGTAATACATTATGAAGACAACTTTGTGCTAGTTTTAACAGATTTGACTTAACACTAGGAGCATATTCGCCAACATGGATTTTGATGTGACAGCTAGTTCTTGGGTTCTAGAAAGCTGTGAGGATACATGTAATGGTAAATCATGCTAAAGCCAGAGGACAGTTTGGTACGTACTGATGAGAAAAAGTAAATTAGCTCATGGGCACAGTGTTTTGATGTCATAGTTTTTGTCTGGATCACACTGTAGGCAGGGCATGTTGATTTTAGCATCCAGTATACCATGTATACTTAATGGCTGTAAAAAGAGCACAAGCTACATAAGCCATGGAAACAGTAAACAAAGGGAACACAAAGAAGTTCTTTAGTGATCTCATGTGGTCCTTCCCTTGGGTTCTGCTCCTTGCCCCAAGGGTTGTTTATGCATCTTTTTCATTGAAGAATCCACGAATAAAATACAGCAGCAGCATGTGAACTGCCCTCTTCCTGGGCAAGGCTGCGTGTTACAGGGCTGGATTCATTACGCTGAGTTACGTTCCCAGTTGTCTGCTCTCTTATCCTTCTCTGGCCCTCTCAGTCTTATTTTTCTTTTTACACCATGGCACAGCTTCAACAGGGAAGTGATGAATAAACTTTTATCATCCTTGCCTTAAAACAGGAAGTGAAAGCAGAACTTCTGGGTTATGTGAGATGTAGGTTTGACCCTTCTCCAGGTAAAAAGGGCAGAGAAATCTGTTTTGTGTTTCCTCTGTAAGTCCTCTGTTAAAGAAAAGGTGGAAAGCAACACTGGTACTTTCCCTTTCAGCTGAATTTTAAAAGAAAACTACAAGGCAGTATCCAAACCCACAATGGCAGCTAGAGCACTGAGGCCTTTCAGGCTGCCAATGCCAGTCTTTCATAAACAACAGCTGTAGAAGTTTTCTGAGCTGCTGAAAGCTGGAAGAGATGTAAGAGTTTCTCTCTGCCTTCAGCCTTTCCTCTTAGCTGGCTGGCTGAGGCATCCTCAGTTGCACAGTTTGGATGAAATTTCACAAAGCCAGCTCATGGCTGTAAATCCCAGCCAGCAGTCTAACTCTTTCCACCCTTGATGCCCAGAACAGACAGCTTCTGGGATACGTCAAATGTCGCTGTAGCTGCCTAAGACCCTGCTGCCCTGAGATGTCTGTTCTCCATTTTCTCGATAACTCAGTTATTCTTGTGTAAGGGCGTCAGAATCACAGCTCCACTCCACTGTGTTAGTGCGGGATTTTCTGTAGCTTCTCATCAGTGGTTTAAACTAATACCCTGAAATAGGAACTGGAGCACTGAGGTGCAAATCTAAGCTCTGTCTTACTGCTTCTAACCTCAGGGCCAGTAGCCACAGCAGAGAGGCAGAACAGCCAGCTGCAGATAGAAGTATTTTAATTTACTACAGCTATACTTACCTCTGCTATTGATGTCTGCAAGCCCCATCTTGTGCACAGCCTCTGCTGCCATCACACATAAAAATTCAGCTTGCCGCAGTGAATCTAGGGATTAAAGGATTTTTTCCTTTTTCTGATTTTAAATAAAAGAAACAAAACACTGCCGCTATCACAGAGTTCTGATTGACCAAGATGCTCAGGAGATTGAAAAATGTCAGATACTATAAGGCCAAAAATTTGTTATCATGGAGTGTTATTAGGTTTCTCTGAGGGTACAGTCAGCACATGAATGTCATCAGAAGTGGCCATTGTGCTCTGCATTACTGTCATTGTCACAGCTTTTGGCCTGGAAAGCTGCTGCCAGTTAGAGAAAGAAAATTCCACAACATGAAATAAAGTAGAGGTCTGTTACAGATTAAGGAAAATAACAGCTTTGATTGTTGTTATTGCAGATAAATTGTAGAGCTGGAATACCCTGCTGCTTTCCACAGAATCAGATTAAAAGAAAGATCATCTGGCAAAAAAAGCACTCGACTGGCAACTCTTGAGTAGATGGTGTTGATTTAATGCTGTTAAAAGTCACTCAAGAGAATAGAAACTTCAGGAAAGACATAAAAGAGACAAGCGCTTGTAATAAGCTGCTGCTTCATTTCTGAGTGGTTTGGGGCTTAAAAGTCACAACCTATTAAACTTCCAGATACATTTAAAAGACAACTTAGACAACTTCTTTCCTCAAAATTTAACATAAAATGTAGACGAAAAGGAGTTATCAGTAATAAGTATGTGAAGACAATAAAAGAAGGATGCTGAACTTGAATACTTAGGGATTATTAAAAAAAAATCAGACGACTCTTGAAATAAAAAGTATCTCTTTCTTATTTACAATATATAACCTCTCCACTGGCCTTGTATCTCATTCCTTCCAGTGCAATTTTGCCTTAGCAGGGTTATTTAGGAAATAACAGCACTGAAAAAAGAAAGTGATGTATCGGTTAAGAGTCATATCAAATGTAATTTTGGCTTCAACGTCTGAAGCTTTTAGACATTTAAAAAGCTCTGCAGCTTTATGGTGGCATTAGACCTGGCACAGGAACCTGAATATGAACTTTCTGAGACATAGTTTCTCTAAACAGGCTAAAGATTTTGTGAGCGATTAAGAGAATATTGATCATGGCTCAGATCTTCAGTGCTATTTAGGTGCCAAATCCCCATTAAGTAAGATTTAAGTGAAGGAGGACTTAAATACATTTTATGACCTGAAATCATACTTTTATAAAGTGACCCCCAAGTTTTGCTACTTGCTTCTACTCAATTTTTAACAGTAGTTCAATGTTTCTGTGTAAGAAAGAACACATTTCACAGTCAGTTTGGTCTGTTCCGCATGACTCCAGCTTTGCCATTTTGTTTATTTACGTGATGCTCTTAGGTTTTTTTAACCATGCAGAATGCCAAAGTTGTTGAAGAGGTCTTGGTCAGAAAGAGAAAACCATAAAAACCTTGGTCCATTTTTCCCAGTCCTGCAGTTCTGCAGGTCTCAGAGCCAGGGACAGAATTTCCTCTGCAGTTTCTGCATACTGGGCTAGGCTGGCTCCCGCAGTGCCGGCCTAAGGGATGAGTGCTTGCTCTGCTTGGCCAACTTCTCCCCAGGGAAGGCTGCCAGTGGGCAAACTTTGGAGTGCATTGAATTTGTGAGGGTATTGCATCACTGAAACAAGGATCAGACTACTGGTTTTAATTCAGTAATGTACTACTTATGTCTGTACTAATAGTGATAATTTTAATTAATTGTAATATTTAAATCCTCTGATTTTAGCTTGGATTTAAGAAACCATGTGGGATTGACACAGGCAGAATACAGAAAAAGGAAGAAGAGAAAAATACAGTCCCGCATAAAACTCACAGGAGAAGCAAAATAACGCTCTGAAACTGATTCAGCAGGTGTTTTGACTTTAGAATAGGTTTTGGCAGGCAGTTTGTGCACCTAAGAATCTTGAAACAATATTCCCTTTTCTAGTAAATGATGCTTCATGCCATCAGAGGCAGGGAACTTGCCATACTGAGCACTGGAGGAACTGAACTTTCACTGGGGAAACTGAACTTTGTCTGAAAAGTGGAAAATTCAGTCCTCAGCTGTACAGAGCCAATTCCCGCAGGTGTAGGCTACAAATTCCTGCTTACTCAGGAAACATCCCATCCTGCCTGGTATATTAACTCAGAAACTCCTGAAATATTATTTCCTTTTCTACGTCTTTGGAACAGCCAACAAACATATTCATCAGCTCTTTTTAGCCTTATCTCAGCACACTGACAATAGCTTTTCAACAATAAAATGTTAGTGGAAACTGCAGCCGAAGATAATGCACTCAAAACCATGTTCAGGTAGCTTTACAATAAAAACAAACAGAAAACTTTGAAGTATATGACATTTTTCTTTCTCAGTTAGTTACAGATTTGACTTCATCTGCTAATAAAAGAAAAATTTTAGCTCCCTGAAAAGCAACACAGAAGTTTTTTCAGGTCTACAATATTTCCAGTTCTCATATTTTAACAACATTATATCTGCTGTTTTTACCATTCTTTTTTGAATTGTCATGTAATTAATTACATATTTTTTACAAAAAGAAGCAGGAAAGTATAAATTCATGTCAATAAGAACTGATTGAAGAAAGTATCAGTATAAATGTTAAGGAAGCAGAAAACAGCAGAGCATAAAATTCCATTATAAATTTATGAAAACTGAAAAAGTTGACAAATATAAAATGTTTTGGGATTTCATAAAGGATTGGTTCTCAGTGAACAACAGTTATGTGCAAAATGTTTGGCTATCCTTATAGTGCTCCTAATGATGCAGCTTTATGCTGATCTGTGATTCTCAAAGAAGTATCTTGCATACCACAAAGCAGTTACAGGTAGTTTATCCTAAAATGAAACAGAAAACCTGTTGGCAGAAGTAATAGTGAGGTGGGATGAGTCCATTAAGTTTTTAAGTTTCTTAATGGGCACACAAATAACATTATGCCTCCATAGACCATCCTTAAAGTGAAGGATTGTAAAGAGGGGTATTGACATTTATTCAACTAATTAATAAGAAAAAAGAAAGGGCAAGGGCTCATGAGTCCTTCTTCATGTCTGTTTAAGGATTAGGAAATTCCTTAGCTAAATATAAACCTGAAGATTGCTTGTGTGTCATTTTTCTCCCAGATATACCCATTTGTCAAACCTCAGCCAAAACTTCTTAAACTCCTTCATGCATTGTACCATCACAGCTACAAAAAAGCATTACTCCTGAAAATCCTGTGCTACAAGACAGAAAAGAAAGAGAGGACATACCATTTTGACATAAATGAGAATAATGATCTGCTAGTTCTAAGCAAACAAATATAGGACCACTTCTACAAGGGAGTTGTAAAGAAGTAAATATACAAAGCTTAATCCCCCTCCTCAAACAACTGTTGTGGTCAAGTCAGAACTTTTCCAGGTGTCAGAGGCAGCATCAGTAGAAGCACTGAGCTAAGAAAGTGGAAACTCAGCAGATCTGAGTTTACTTGTGGAGCTGCTAGGGATTGTGCTGGGGAGAAGCATGAAGTCAAAAGACAAACTAGAAAATGTCACCAAACCCGCATGAGAAAATGGGAAGTTGAGTCCTCAGAAAGTCAGGTGAGGATCTAATGCAAGAAAACACTTTATTTAGGAAAGGAGAGTATGTCTACCTGGACTTGTGCAAAGCGTTCAACACTGTCCCACATGACATCCTTGTCTCTAAATTGGAGAGACATCAATTT
>WYDI02022728.1:13434-32506 GCA_009867235.2 Psittacus erithacus
TGAGGTGTCCCTGCCTATGGCAGGGAGGTTGGAACTAGATGATCTTAAGGTCCTTTCCAACCCTAACTATTCTATGATTCTATGTTACTTTTTAGGTTCTGTACCAACAGTACAGTAACCTTATGCTTGCTTGAAGAAGTATTAGCTAATAAAAATAGACAAAGAAAAACACAAGGTTTTTAGAAATATCAGATTTCAGTATGCCTGAAGATTTCAGAGCTTGTTGCAGTTTCAACTCCAGCTGTTTTTAACAAAGGTAATTGCCATGACGGAATTCACATATACTCTTCCTGAAGTGCAAAGTTAATAATAAAAAGTTATGCTAATTGTTAAAAACAAGGACCCTGATTATGACAAGCTTACTGCCAGTTGCCTTATATCCACATTAGGGACTTGTCTTGATAAAGGGGTCCTTTCCCTTTCTAATACTGCCTTGGGCACTGCATTGGCCTTAGCATGGAGAGTCCAGTTGAGAAAGGTACATGAAGGGTTTTCAGCAGGATCCTTTGCCAGGGCAAGGCAGGATGGGCAAAAATGTCATTATGCCTCTGTCCAGTCTTTTCCTTGTAATTCGCATACAGCTCAGGGGAAAACCAAAACTCACATTTAGGTAAGAAGGTCATAAAAAGCATTTATTATCAGAATCACTTTTTCACCAGTATCATCTTCTCTCCTGCCTGTGTTTTCTGCTTTCATGATATCTTGTCCTATAAGCAGACCACGAACCTTCCTATTTTCCATCTGAGATAGAGTGGTCTTCTGGCATTTCCCAATGTAAATGTTGCCATTGTAAATAACTGAAATTCCTCTAATGCTACAACAAGTTCTGAACACCGCGGTACATTTCTCTGTCGCACTAAGAATGAATAACATGAAAAGAACAACCTAAGCTCTCTGTTCTTAGAGGGGTACAAAGAAACAGTGAGAACAGGACCTGAGTAAAACTATCATGTGGAGAAGAGTAATAAATATATTCATAAAATCTCCCCACTAAGTCACTGAAGACATAGCTCAATCTTACAACAACAGAATTGCGAAAAATAAGAAATGCTATAGTAAACCCCATCCTTACAACACCTCAAAGTAGAAGAACAAAGAGAGAACAAACATAACTGCTTCATTATTAGATGTTGAGTGACTTGAATATGCTGTTTAGAGAAACATGCTTGGAGGGAGATTTATGCTTGTGATAACAATAAATGCATTATGATCTGAATTCAGTTATTGCAAACAGAATGACCAAGCAGGCTAGGCAGGACTTGAAGTGTGAACCAGTTGTGTTAATTTAAGAAGGGCATAATTTCTTTGATGTTTTATTCCTGGATGTTCTGGAAACCAAGAAGCTCATCATGACTATTCTTCAGGCTAAAAAGAGCACTCGCATGCTGTCACAGTTTAACCCCAGCTGGCAACTAAGCAGCATGCAGCTGTTAATTCACTACTCGCTTTCTCCCCTCCCATGAGTTGGAGAGGAGAATCAGAAATAAGTAAAATCCCTGGGTTGAGATAAGAACAGATTAATAATTACAATAAAATAAAATAATTTAATAATAATAATAGTAGTAGTAATAATAGTAGTAATGACAATGGAGACAACAAAAAAGAGAGAAATAAACACCCTCAAAAAACCCCGAACCCCAAGCAATGCACAATACAATTGCTCACCACCACCTGACCCATACCCAACCAGTACCTGGGCCCTTCTGGGTAACTTCTCCCAGTTTATATACTGGGCATGATGTGCTGCGGTATGGAATACCCCTTTGGTTAGCTTGGGTCAGGTGTCCTGTCTCTGCTCCCTTCTAGCTTCCTGTGCCTTTCCTCATTGGCAGAGCATGAGAAACTGAAAAATCCTTGGTCAGGGTAAGCACTACTTAGCAACAACTAAAACATCAGTGTGTTATCAGCATTGTTCTCATACTAAATCCAAAGCACAGCACTGTATCAGGTACTAGGAAGAAAATTAACTCTACCCCAGCCAAGACCAAGACACAAGCATAATACTTTCTTCACCTAAACAAACAGAAGCATTTTCATTTGTATGTCCATTTTTCCAGCAGTGTTTACGATACACAAAGAAACAAAATTGTAAAGTACTTGATGCATTAAATCTCAGTCCTTCTGGACTACCTTTAACAGCAGAGATATTTGCTGCATTCAGGGTGTATTCTGTGGTTCAGAAGAGCATTTTTTGAAGAACAGTAGCATTTGAAAGCAGATGCTTCATATCCCAGCTAATCAAAACTAGATTATATCATCAGAGTTAATGAAGCATTAAAGCATATTACTGAACAATGGAAAATTAAAAAAAACCAAACAAAACCACACAACAAAACCATTTTATTAATTTTACATTTATTTGTGTAATAATTTAAAAAAATTTGCAGCTATTACTGCTGGATAGATAAAAGATTTTTGTTGCTTGTTATTTTACATAGGGAATTCAGTTAGCTATTCAAATAAGCCAACAAAACATTTCATGGCCCTAACTTCTCTTTTCTCCTCCCACCCCCATTTTATTTTTATTGCAGTTCCCTATCTTTGGCACGCATATTTTTGCCTGCAATCCCAATGATGGGAATCTGTTTCTTTAAATGTTTAAATAAACCCCAAACTAAGCATAAGATTAGCAAATAAACCAATACTTTCATTCAGTAGAAACTGCCTCTATGATCAAAAGTGAGCATAGGATATGGGTGTGTAAAAGACTAGTAAAAGGTATTACCACTTTCCCTGCGTCAGTTTTGTTACAGAGGTCATTGCTACAAAAGATTGTCATTCTGTCATATCAGACTGCCCAGTATTTATTCACTCACTGAATAGATATTGTTACATTATGCTTTTGCTTAATGCTTACATTATAAATTATAGGAACGATGTATAGACAGATTAAGCGATTAATTCCCTGAACAAATCTGCCTCCATTTCTTTCCATCAAGCCTTTTTAATATTCTGCAGAGGCATCTCTAATTTCCTATGTTGTTAGTTTCTTAAAAACGGAGTCATTTTTGCAAATCATTTATTGATCTTCAGAGGGCTTTATTGACCCTTCAGAGGGTCCTGGTATTTTAAGAGGGAAAATAACATTGAAAGAAAATAAAGCTGAAACCAAATGCCTGCAAATAAAACAGAGCAAAGAGGAAAAGAAATGGACAACCTCAGTGATTACAGATACCAGCAATAAAAATCTCCCCTCTTTCACACTTGGGATTGGATCCTCCTTTTCACTGAGATTGATAGGCAGAAGAGCCTTGATTTAATATACGCCAGATTTATCGCACACCTAAAAACAAAGAAGAAGAACTAAAAATAATAACAGAAAAATTAAAAAAGCTAGCAAAAATAAAACAGTGACACTATATCTGCAGCATGATTTGTTTCCAGAGGAGGTAGGAAAGTGTTCATGTAAAACTTCCTCTCACCTTTGTACTTGCACATTGGGATCCTCAGAGACAGTGAGCACAGGAAGCCAGGGAAAGCAGCAGGGAGACAGCTACAGGAGCCTGTTTAAGTCAGCATAGATCACCCTATGACCAATTCAGCCTCCCCATCCTAAGGCAACAGATAAGAAAAGATGCAGCACTCGCCTGATGACATCTCTTTGGCGAGATGATTGAAACAGAAATGGATAAAGATATATCTGGGGGAGGAAAATTGAAACACTTTTTTCCACTTGTAAGCCCTATTTCCAGCACAAAAAAGATATAAGGAACAAGCTAGATAACTTCAGCTATTAACACAGAAAGTCAAATTTACTTAGCCATATAAACCAGAAATATAAAACCAAAGGCAACAATGCACTGAGTGCTGTTTTTCTCTGTTGGTCAAATTCTTACGTACTCTATTTTCCCCCTTGCTTTTTAATGCCATTATAGAACACTGGATGAAACCCTTAGCAAAGAGCTCCACTACCATGAGAAACTGTGTGAAAAACAAAGGATAAAACAAAATTGCAGGTTATCAAGGTTATATCCTACTGATCATCTTCAAAGCTGTGTTCTTCACATAATGTCAGTTTAACACATTCAGATAGAAAAGCCCATGGTATCTATTGGCATCTCTCAGATTACAGCTGCTATCAGTTGTTCTCAGTCAGTTACTCTAAATAATTGTCTCTAGGCAAGAGTATTTCTTTTCATAGCATTACATCATGTTGTAAACACCACCCTTTCCTCACAACAATCTGCAAAAAACAACAGCTAAGTCACAAGTCTTTTCCCCAGCAGGCAAAACTTGTGTTACAGATGTGGAGATCGGTTTTTCACAATTACCCACCTACCAGCAAATTAAATTTTAAAAGCCTCAACACTCATATTTTTTGTGATCACTAAGGCTAAGACAGAATCATACTTCAAAATAAACATTCCTCCTGAATTTAGTCTCTACTTCACATACCCCTCAGTTGCTTCCTCATTTGATCCTATGGAAGAAATATTTATAATTCTGTGGAACAGAGGAAAAATTAACATATAAATGTGCAAATAATTATGAAAACCAAAAGAAAATGAGATTACCCTCTTAAATAAGAGGCACTTAAATATGACTTGTATATCACTTAAAGACACTGTTCACTGTCACAGAAAAGAATCAGATTCTTTAAACTTTAAGGCTCAAATATATACCCTTTTTTGATTTAGAGTCAAATAAGGACATGGGAATAAAAAACAAAATTTAGAAGGACACTAGGAATACCACATCCAAAATGATGACCTAAAAATGTTTGTTCACACTCACCTAGACTGGGCTGGCAGTGGAAGTGCAGGTACGGAAGGCTGAAGGACAGCACTGCAGTGCAAGAGCAGAGAGGTGTGAGATATCAGCCCTCTTGGTGTACAAAGGCTTACAGAAAATAAGAAAGGGAAATCTGAGCTCACAAACTAGAGAACTCTTGGCCTAAGTGTACTCTACCTCTTTTCTAGATGGAAAATTAACTACATACCCAGAGCACAGTTTTGCAGCCAAGAAAATTCCATGTCTAAAGAGCAGCATGGCCTGATCCTGCCCTGCCCCTGGAGGGAGCTTCAGGGAAACATGGAGAGGGGTCAATGCTTTGGACATGATCTAATCACCCTGAGGACTCATCTCCAGACTCAAGGTTCGCAGAAATAGTTTTTGAAACAAAGTCTATAAAGTGGGTGGTGCTGAATCTATCTCTGACTTAATGTCAAGTTAGGGTAAACAAGAAATCAGGCCTCGCCTTCTTCTGGAGCCCAGAAAGGGTGTCCAAACCCACAGTTCTAGTCTCCGAAGAGCAGCAAACCACTTCTCTTCAAAAACATGTTTCCTTAGAATGCAGAGCAAGACCCAGGCAGGGAGGAAGCAGGAGCAGTGGTTAAAACACGGACTGTACAACAGGGAATCCTGAGATTCCTTCCTTCAGCATTGAAGCAGCTCTACCATGGAAATAAAACTTCCAACTTTATGGAAAAGGGGCTTTGGAGTCCATGTAACACCAGCCAATACCATCTCTGCTTTCACTTTTCCCTGTTCAAAGCTTTACAAGGTCACACTGAAAGAACTTACGAATGTGAAGTATGTCACTGCATCAGGACTTTACTTAACATACCTACAGGTATGACTAAACCCAGGAAAATGCTCAGTTCTAATGAATTCAGGGTCACGTTGCTGCTCTTTTTAATTAGAGACTTCATTTCTGGTACATTTACCAGGTACAGATAGAGCACCTAAAGGCACGTACTGAATATAATGCCATAATACTTACTAAGAACATCTACAGTTATTTTTCTTCTGTTTCACTAGTTTTTCATTAAATACCTGTGTCATTCATAGCAATTCTTGCCATTTTCTGACACTTGTCATATGTTGTATACTGCCACAGGTCATCAGATTTTCTTGTAATCCAGGTGAAACTGCAGCCTTGTGCTCTCTTGTGTTTTCTGAGCACACCAGCAGCTTCAGAACTGGAGGACTTCAGAAACTACACAGAGTCACAGAATCATAGAATGGTTACGATTGGAAAGGACCTTAAGATGTAAAGCTCAGTTTCTATCAACAACAGTACTTTCACATATTTCCTCCTTTGAAAAACAAAAGCAGGTGCTCCAGTTCAGCAAACAGTGCTAAAGGTAACTAACAATACATGCTGCAAAAATGTCATGCCTCAGTGATGAAATTAGACCAGGTCCAGAAATTCCAAGTTGTGAAGCTGTAACAGTGAAATTTCAGCTGCAAAAACAATATGCCAAAAGATAGTGTAGTGATAAGAAAGCAATATCCTGGGATCTTTAGAGTTGGCTAAATTTATTAAAAAATATTAAAAAATCACAATTATTAGTCTGCATCTCTTTGACATTAGATTAATTCATGATTTGGCTGTCTGGATGCCAGTTTGAACTATGCTTTTTAATGAGTCTACTTCTAATACAGAGAAAGGATTTTCTTTTTTTGTTTTTAATACTGATTTCTCTGGGAAATAAAAAGCTATACTTCATTATTGAAATATATCTTTTCTGAGCTATTCTGGTGGTACAAGATATGAAACCAATCCCAAGTACCATCAAAGTCCTCTGCTCTAGGAAAGTTGTTGGTCCAGAACTGGAGCCTGCCCTTTGAGTCTCCCTCCCTTTTTTTAGTTCCTTTAGAGAAAAAGCTGGAGGTTAATAGGAGCTAGCAATAGGGCACCACTCTGAAACAAAATTTAAGGTGGCTGAAGCCCAGAGGAGTGCCTTCTATCTCCTCACTGAGGATCAGAACTCTCATGCAAAGAGGTCAGTAACCAGAGTCCACCTAAATCAATAAGCAGTGATAAATTCAATTACAGCATGTGTTCCCAGTAGCAGCTGGGCTTGCTAAGAGCACTGCAAAAGGACAGAAAAGGTTTGGGGCTTTTCATAAATTTTAAGCTTGATGTTCCTATTCTTAAGTCATTCAGAATTCTGAAGTACTTTCTATGTAGAAATTCAGTGAAAGTTTCAAATATTCTGTTTTCACTCAAGCATCTCTATCATAGAATCTTAGAATAGTTAGGGTTGGAAAGGACCTTTGAGATCAACCAGTTCCAACCCTCCTGTCATGGGGCAGGTAAGCCTCACACTAGCTCGTGTTGCCAAAAGCTCTGCCCAACCTGGCCTTGAACACTGGCAGGGATGGAGCATTTACCACTTGTCTGGGTAACCTGTTCCAATGCCTCACTACCCTCACTGTAAAGAACTTATTCCTTATATCACATGGACTATAAGCTGTAGGATACCAGTTTTTTCTTTATCTAGGGTGAATTTTTGCTGGTCCATCAGAGTACCTTGTCATCTTGCTGTATGAATGCCTGAATTTTCTGATTCTTAGGAAAAAATAAAACTAAAGCTCCATTTGCTCTCTTCATAAAAAAGAATAACAAATTCTATCTTATTCCACTTTAAGTGCAACAGTTTATCTTCAATATCTTCTAAACAAAGTCTATAAACATATATGATAGATATATTTAGCTATAGAATGTTGATTCAAAACAAAAAAAATCAAAAATACCTGGTTTATAAACTGTCAAAATGAAATATTTCCTTTTAGAAAATAATATTTATAGTGGGGTGGAGCTATTTGCCAAACTTGGCATAGCATCACAAATAGCCGCATTCAATCAAAGAATGCAATTTTGGATAAATAAGCTGTCTGCTCATTTTTTGCTTTAAAGTACCCATGGCTGTTCTTTACTGACTGCTTAAGCCTAAGGGTTAGAGGCAGGGGGTGTATTTATTTGTTTTGCTTTTTAGTGATGCTGTTACCTGTTATATCAACTCTTGCACTTGCTTTGGAGTCTGATGATCTGTACTGCGAGCAAGGTTTGCTTGAGCTTTGTACCCTATTTATACTTCAGAAAGCAGCAATGGAAGAACACCTAAATGAAGACTTTTTATTCAAAATAAATTTCCTTTTAAAAAGTTTAAACACACACAAAGATTAATAGCTTTAGGTATGAATTTATACACTGCACCTATTCTCAGAAAGTACATTTCCCATCCTGTATGAACCACAGAAACCTGTTTCTTATTCAGATAGGCCTTTGCTCCCCTCAGGGCTCAAATCCCAGTATCCTTTGTGGTTGCTCTCCACAAGCTTACTCATATCATAATTATTATAGATGGGATGAACCCAGATAACCTCCCGTTAAGTAGCTCAACTATTATTGGCTTCCTGGAGATTCCAAACACACTCCCATTAAATATTAATTATAAAAAAAAACCCTTATTACCCTACTGACAGCAAGAATAAGACCTTCTCACCGACTTTATGGATTCTGATAGTAGCTAATTCAAGACTGATGGGAAACAGAGGAGCTCAATGGAGAGCCAAGGAGCTCACTCAGGCTATGTGATGCCTGTGGCACCACACACATTCCCACTGCAGTTTACTTTGCTGCTATCAGTTGAGACCACTCTTCACCTGTCATTGTAAAGTCACCTTTATGCAAAGTCAGCTATACTTGAAAATTTGAGGACCCAAATATCTCTAAAGAGCTGAACACTGGACTTCTGTATACTCAGTTATTCAGTGCTCAAATTATCCCCCCAATCTCTGTTCTCCAGCCTTTACCAAGACCCAGTCTTTCATTTTTCATGTATGGGAAACAAATGCAGACCTATGTAATTCATGCTGTACAGCTGGATGAAATCCAGATTTCACTGTGAAATCTGCTTCTTTACTGAGAAGCAAATAAGGAATCAACTGCCCTCAAAATGGCAGTCTAAAGGCTTGGCCTGCTCCATGTCCTGGAGGCAAAGACTGCACTGCCCAGGGTGCAAGCCTATTTTCCCTAAGTGCGCATGTAGCAGTGAGCCCATGCGCAGGGCTGGTTAGCCCCTCATCCCACAGAATCAGCTGCATTTCATCCTGGGGCTCGAGTTAAACCTCCCATAGACTTTTCTAGGTACAACAGTGTCAATGAGTTTGATATTACAAGAATCTCAGATTGTAATTGACAACTAGATGCTCCATTGCTTTTTTTTGATGTAATATTCACGTCTCTTGTAAGTGCCTTGTAGAGTCAGCAGAGGGATCTGTAATGTTGGGTTTGACGAGCTGAGGAGAGCACCTGGCAACAAAAAGGACAAAGTGAAAATGAAAAATGGAGGAAGGATGATAAATAAGCATTAGGCCTGAAGCCACTTCAACTGACAGAAAATAAGAAAACACAGCGGCACATCCATGTAGGGAAGGTCCTGTATTTTCTTTATTCCCTGCTAAATGTATAGAAAGCGAAGTTAAGGGTTTGAGAAAGGCAAAAGTGCAGCAGCATCAGAAAAATTATCTGCTATGACAACAAATTCTTCTTTGAACCAGCAAAATTAGCTTTCTGATAAGTCAGCTGTGACTACTATAAGAGCTGCAAAACTGCACCTGAGAAAGAGAGCAGAGAGATATTTTAAGTTAATAAGCTTTTGTGGCACCTGAAGGTTAACTCCGCAGCAGTCATGTCAAATGCAGCAGCACTTAGTGGGTGCTTCCGACCCAGTGGCACCAAGAGATTATGGTTAAAATTTTTATTGCTTGTTTTCCAAGCCTGCTATTTAATTAGTGCAGAGGCCTAGCAATATTGACTGAAGCTTTAAGTGAATTTAAGGTTTGCTATCTCAAACAACAGTAGAGTCAAACTATTCCAAAGTTATTTCCTATAAATAAATAAATAGATAGAAAGATCCAAAGATGTTTCCTCATCTTTGAAAAGTTCAGGACCAAGTTTTCCTTAGATTCTAAACCTAGGATTTTTTAATATTTTTTAATTTGTCACTCAAATTGGACCTAAAATTAGCAGTTTCCCAAGTAGTAGCTGGATCACCTGGATATCTGCTTTACATAAGGCATAACGAATATAAGATTGACCATTAGTATGTATATTGAGAAGACTTAAAAAAAGAGTCTTAAAACTCTGCTAGGATAATTGACTGGTAAACCAGGTGGGATGTGTTAAACAGGAAATGTGTAGTGACCTGGTTGCATAATCAATAGAAATAAATAAAAACTTGTGTTTGACAAAAAATATTCAGTCTGTGCCTGAATAGGGTCAGTTTTGTTACAGGTTCGCTGAGTTGCAGTTTCCTCCTCGGGTATGACTTATCTTCCAGGCTTATAAAAGCAACACAGGTCTGCAGGTACCAATGCCCAAACAAAGCAAAAGACTCTAGTCCTGATGCATTAAAAATGCATATAGAAGCAGTTGTATAACCTATGTTTAAAGTGCATGTAAGGAAAAAACTAAATAACAAGGATCCTAAAAGCAAGAAATTAAGAAACATCAGCAAGGAATACTAGAGAAATAGCAATAGTTGGTAAATTTTCTTATTAACAAGCAAGGCAAATCCATCCCTTACAGAGCTGTGAAGGGCACAGAACATTCACCTCCTATTACAATGTAAAAATGGAAGGCAACTGCAGTGAAATGAAAGCTTTGCCAATCAAATTGAGCAGGAGAGAATAACCAAACTCCAATTGTCTTAGAGGAAACTGCTGAAAAACTTTCTGAGCATATTCATTACTACCCTTCATAATTAATAAAAATTTGAAAACTATAGACATTTCAAAGGACCGAAGAGGTGCCAGGATTAAAAAACTAAATAAAATTGGGAGCTGAGGGAATTGTGGAGGACTTTGATACCAATTCCTGGAAAAAAATATGGAACTAATTTAGAGACTATGGAAATGTTCAGCATCAGTCAGCTTGATTTCATGGAAAGCAGGCCTTTTCAGATGAAACTTATGTCAGGATTTTAGGTCTAATTGTAGTAGTCAATTTATATTGTTATATATTTGGATTTTTCCTAGACTCAGTACCATTCAATTTCTGATTTTAGATCTCAAGATCTTGGATCTAAGAGACAGTACAATGAATTAAAACTTGGTCCCCTGATGGATCTCAGAATGCAGTTCATTCTGAGAAAACAGACAGGCTTCAGACATAAGGCCACCAGGAATGGATTCTTGACCCTTATTTTTATCAGTAACTCAGTTAAAGCTACCGGACTTTTACTGGCACAGTAACTGAAAAGATCAAAGAGTATACTTATGTTACTGTTACAGGGAGACCTGACTCACTTGGTAAATGATCACAAAGCAATACAAGTGCATTTTGTACCGTCAAATGTAACATAAGATAGCTGGGAGCACAGAGTTCAGGTTGTAGAAGTTGTCTATCTTGGAAGTAATTCAGAAAGGAACTTAGAGGCTATCATAGGTAATTGCCTCAACATGAGCTCACAGCACAAAACTGTGGCAAGAAGTTCTTGTCCACTTACAAAAGAAACTTCAAGGGGAGGAGGGAAAACTTGGAGTTTTTTATCTTTCTGCACAGCACAGGTCATGAATTTCCTGCTATCATCACCTGGGTGTATCTCTCCTAATGAGTTCCCTGTCACCGCAGAGGCCTCAAGCACTGCTTGCATCTTGGTCTTTCTTGTCTCTTTCCCAGTGGGACACAACACTTAACACTCCTGGTGACTGAACTTCACGTTATATAAGCCAAGCACCCAGTAGCTTTGGATTCAGTAGAAGTTCCTAGGAGAAAATATAATGAAAAGGTGATATGGGTAAGGGGGATCATGATGGTTCAGCAGAAGCTAACTCTTCAGCCTTCCCAAGCTGGGTGCCAAGTCTTCACAAGGCAAATGGCATTAACACAACCAAAGTTTATCTTAGCAACTGCAGGTTGGGCGTCTAGATATATTTTCCCCTGTGATGTGGGGCTGCCTATACCTGGGGCTTCAGAGCACCTGCACCACAGAGCCTTGTTGTGGGACATTCCCCTGCCAAGAAAGCCACATCTGAATTGCATAAAGGTTGGATGTAGTAAAGAGGCTATGGGTTGGCACCCCTTCAGCGAGATGAATCTTCTTTAAACTCTAGAACTTGGTGATATAAGTTGTGCCAATATTTATTTCAGAAAATGATCTTACTGCCAGGGGTAGAAAACATCAGGCTGACAGCTCAACCCTCAGCTTTCCAGAACTCATGCATGGATTTCCGTATTTGACTGTAAGATAAAATATGTGGGCAAACTCTTAAGACTATGTTACCTCTTTGTAGTACCCTGCTTTTTAATCATGTTAACAATGAAAGCTCAGATTACTGTTTAAGAGCTTTCCTTCAGGATTTGGTGTTTCATATATTCAAAAGGCATAGGATCAGCACCTTCAGAACAATGCCTTATTCAGGTGTGTCTTCTTGCAAGCATTTGTAAAAATAGGTTTACAGAACAAAAGACACAGCCTCATAGTTCTGAGCCCAAATTCAAACTTCATTTAATGCCCACCATATCCCCAGCTGCTTCTGGGAGAGGATGTCACCTGTCCTGCTCACAGCATATTTCTTCTGCTCCACAATTCCGATCACTGAGAACCCATCCCTCCATGTTCCTGTTATGCTAAAACTTGGTCAAAAGTAAACTCCCAGCCTGATGGGGATGGAGGGCATTTCTCCCCAGGGAGCCTTCCTGTCTTTCAGGACTTGTGTCTATTCCTAACTGTTTAGTTTATCGTTTAGCAGTTTGTTTTGATGCAACTCTTTGGAGTTAGAAACTATAGTATGAAACAGGAACTCTAAAAGCATGTTATTTAAAAAAGTAATTTCTTCAATTCTCTGATTTGCTCCCTCTCCCTGAAAAGTTTATTAAGTGTTTGATAATTGACATTTGTAGAAAGATCACAAGATTGCTTTTTTTGTTTTTCTTTTAATAAATCAGAAATTGGGAGAATACATTGAGGGACGTGATTGATAGATAAGTCGGACAAATCATTAGCACAGACCTCTAAAATGTGGTTCAACACATAAATCATTTTTGTCTGATCTTTATCATTCTCCGAGGGCCTGAGTAAAGTATAGATGATAAAACTGGAGTATGATGAAGGCAAATTAATTGATCTTCGAAATGGACTTCTGCACTACAGAGACGAGAGTCTTAAAAGTCGTGCCAGATGGACATTGCTTGAGCTGGTGAAGAAGCGTCTCATTTGTGATTATTCCCATTTCACAGAAAGAGGACCACTTGTTTCTTACAGATTACACAGAGGACAGAACCATTAAGGAAATCTGAAATATTCAAAGATTTAGTGCTATTGCCAGGAGATAGACCTGCAGACAGAAAAATCTGGCTTCACTTCAACCCATGGGAAATACCTCCAAGATTATATTCTTAAGGCCATCTTGAAAACAAAACAAAGCACTTTTTCTCTCAAAAATTCCCCTTTCTGGATGTCGGTTCTTGACTAGTTGAGTTTCAAGGCATAAATCTTTATTGAATGGGAAATGTACATTTCAGTTCCATAGCAGCAAGTCTGATTCCTCATTTATAAAGACTCTGAAGCAGAAATTGCTATGGATTTATGGGGGGTTTTTGTCCACTTCGAGAAAAATGCATTGAGAACAAAAACTGAGTAGGTGATAAAGCAAGTCTGAGCCTGCTTCACTGTATAAAAAAAAGAAATTGAAGAATCCAAGGGTTGCCCTTGCTTCTGCCCATGAGTATTTTGGTAAATTTGCAGACTTCACCTGAACAGACTTCACCATCTCTACAGTCAAAGGCAAATATGAACAGAAATTGACACTCAGTTTAAGCTCCAGAGTTAAAACAGCCATCCACTGGAGACAGGCCAGCCCAGGAGCTAAGAAATCTGTTTCTCATCTATAAAAATATTTTGATCTAGGAAATGCTCAGGACCCTTCTCTCAGTTTCTTCAATGCTCTCCATTTATGGAGCAGCTCTGTGCTGTCTTTTGGGAAGCACTGTTAGTCATGACCAAGTAAGAATCTATGTTTAATCTGTGAAGATTTAGGAAACTGATAGTACTGAGGTCTGCATGACTTCAAGTAGACTTACTTCAGAAATTATGTCAAATTTAAAGACTACAGGTTATTCTCAGAGCAATCAGTAAATTAGCAAGATGAGTCAGAATCAACATTAACTAGATATTCATTTAAATTATGCTAACCTTAAGTTTAAAGACAGAAGAATGCATGGAAGTTTAGAAAATAATATTCTTTAACATATACATGTTGAAAGTAGGCAATTATAGTCCATGATTTTATTAAATTGCACAGTAATTTAAAAATACGATTACATTTAAAAGGAACAATTGAAAAGAATAATTATATTTCATTATGTCAGCTAGGTTGCTCAGATGAACACCATGTACTGCTGGATAGATACAGTGGCATGGAATCCCATAAAATGATTAGTTTAAAAAAATCATGATTATCAGTCCCATATGCTGGGAGATATTTTATTAGTGTTGCTGGCAACTGACATATTTAAAACTCAGTAGTTGGAAATGGGATAGAAATTGTGGGGGAAAAAGTACCTGAAAAGGAAACACTCATACCTCAAAATACCTTATTCTGCACTTCATTTAACCACGAAATTAAAATTCTTAGTATTTGATTATACCATTAAAAACTAGTCAAGCTGCTTTAAAATCCCATCTTTTGCTAAAGCACCTATTCTCCAGCTCTTTGTTCACCTTCGTGGCCCTCCTCTGGACCTTCTCCCATCTGTCTGCATCTTCCTTGAATTGTGTGAACAAAGTTCTCCAGGTGCAACCTGACAAGTGCTGAGCAGAGTGGGATGATCACATCTCTGTATCTGAGAATGATGCCCCTGCAGATGCAGCCCAGGATCCAGTTTCCCTTCATTGCTGCAGCAGTGCACTGCTGATTCATGTTTAGGTTGCTGTCCACCAGGACCCCCAGGTCTTTTTCAGCAAGTCTTCTCCCCAGCCACACAGGTCCTAACCTGTACTGGGCTCATTGGTTATATTGTCCCAACTGCAGGACTTGGGACTTGTTTTTGTTCATACTGTTCTTGCTAGCCCACTCCTCCCATCTTTCCAGGTCTCTCTGCAAGATGGTTCTCCCTTTTAGCATGTTTTCTTCACCACCCATTTTTTGTCACCAGCAAACTTGATGGGGGTACTTTCAATCCCATCATTCAGATCATTTATGAAGACATTGAACACTGTAGGACCCACTATGGGTCCCTGGAGGATCCTATTTGTGACTGGCCATCAGCCTTAGTAAAAAACGTTGATTACCACTCTCTGCATACAGCCTGTGGGTCAGTTTCCTACCCATCTTGCAGACCATCCATCCAATCTCTATTGTACCAGTTTGCCCAGGAGAAGGATGCTGGAAGCAGTGTCGAATGCTTTGCTGAAGTCCAAGGTAGTAAAATGTGGGAAATCAAACTTCAAAAAAATATTCAATGTTTAGAAAACTTTGAAGATTATAAAGAGTAAAATGGCCCAAGGAAAGAGGAAGGCACCCACTCTCCCTTTCTAACTCAGCTAGGAGATGGAAACTCAGAATTAGACAGCCAAACCACAACGATGTGTGAAAACTGGTCTCCTGTGTGTCTTTTTTAAGGGTTTTTTCTTATCTCTCATGGTCAGATCTCTTAATCTGACTTCAGACAGGGGTAGTTATTGTTATTCTTTTTGATGCAGGTTTTGTAAGAAATCAGAACTGACTACTTAATAAGGGACACTTAGATTTTTGGTTTACGTGTGTTCCAATCAGTCAGTGGTTCATGCCACTTCCCTAACAGGTTACAGCCCTTTTCCAGGCTAACAAGCTATACTCCTATTTATAGCTTCTCTGGTAGTGCAGACTTTACTGTGTGACTTCCGTCACTCTTTAGCATCTGAATAGCATAGGATGCATGACCTGAAGAAAGCAAGACAGGTTATAGCATTTCTCCATCCTGTAAACTATTTCTAGCTGCTATTTCACTTCCATGGTCTGAATATCAGCCAGCATAGTCATCTCTCATGCTGGTATGCAGAGAATAAGGAAAAAGCAAAGGCAGATATAGGTGTGCACACTTTTTTAAAATGAACCCAAGTCTAAGGTAGCATTTGGGATTTTTTTTACAGTAAATTTAATATCTATAATAATCATCTTTTAGTTATACAATGAAAATTCAGGCAAAGCTATTTGCAACTTCACTAAGCTAGAATGAAGATGCATGAAGTAAAAATTAAGTGAACCTTTTGAAACATTTGTAAATCCCATCAGAGCCGGCAGAAGCAGTTTTTTGGATGCATTTCTCTTTGGAATTATCTCTTTTTACATTTGAAATCCTTCACGATATATTAATTTATATCCATTATGCATCATAGTGTTCTGGGATATTTTCTGTTTAAATGCTTATAATTTTTAAATTTCAGTCTTAAATCTCTGTAATGTCTGGTTTATGCAAGGGTATTTTATTAATCACAACACACACCATTGGTTAGAAAGTATGATCTATTAACCAAGCAATTGTGCTATTACATTTATGACATACTTCTTAGTTTTAGGGTTCATGTTTTCTTTGGAGCTTCCAAATGCTTTTAGGTTTAACGAGCTGGACTTTCTGTCTGCCCAGCCTTCAAGAATTGCAAGCAGCATTAAAAATTCAAACCATTTTCAGTCAAAAGTGTGCATTTTTTATAAAAATAATATCATCTTACATTTGGTGCAATACTAATAGAAAGAGCTTCAAATGTGCTCTGCAGAGATGAAACAGATATTAGAAGACAACAGGAATTATACATCACCTCCTTCACACACCTGAAAAAAAGGTCACTAGAAAGAGGAATTGAGAAAATAGGTACGAAATTCATAAGGTAATATTTCAAATACATTCCAATTTAGTTTCTAAATCACTGCATATAGAATAGTCCACATGCTCATAAGTATTCACCCTGTTGAAAACAGTTGCAGTGAAAGAAGAAAATTCTACTCCTCAACACAGTTAGAAATGAGGTCAACCTGAAGGTATTTCAATCTCATTAACACACAAAAAAATGCATGAGTTACTTTTCAGTTTCTCACCAGCATTGTCAGAATCTGGAGAGAGATCCTGGAGTTGTATAAATATTTTATTTGCCATGTGAGACAAAATAAAGATGAGTTTAGCTGCCTTTCAAAAGTTTGAGTGATCTCTCGTCACTCCTTCTGACCCCTCACCTCATGGTCTCTTCTGCCTGATTCATTTACCCTTCAGCCTCCCAGTGATTCTGCTTTCCAGGGAGAAATTAAGATAATGGCATTGCGTGAGATAGACAAGTTTTGAGACACAACGTTCTGCTACATAGCGTTCCCCTTTATGGAAATCCTGGTAGTCACTAAAAGCTTTGCACAACTTTTTAAGACTTCTTAGAGGCCTTTAAATACTGTTTATTTACCATCCCCAAAGTTCTGAAACTGAAACAAACTTTTCCTGGAGATCTCTTACAAATTTGAGGTATTGGACCCAGATCTGTTCTCAGTAAACCAAGGGAAAATCCCTGAGGCTAGCTTACTTCAAGTTTACCCCATTACCAAGAAAAGATTTGCTTGATGTAAAGAAATCTGTCATCAATTCTGTGATGTCACACTGGGTGGAATTCAGAGCATACTTGACCCATGCTTTCTGAAGTATGCTATTATGATGCAATGCACAAATTTAAAGCTACAGACCAGATGTGAGTATTGCAATAGACCCAGCATCCACTGAAGTAAACTCATCTCTTGTTCCATTTAACTTATATGATCTAAATGTCAGTTCTGGATTCCCTGTCAAAGAGTGTATATTTTGAAGTGATTTTTGTTTCTAGTAGCTCTAGGAAGACAGTGTTCCTAGTCTAAATACATTTTGTTCAGAATTTCACCTAAGCTGAGTTTTCAGTCTTCCCTATTGTTCCTACTTATGATTCATTTTAGCATTGTAAAAATATCTTCATACTTCTTGATATTAATATATTTGTAGTCGCATTCCCACTTCATCTATGCAATTTTAAAAATCTTGGTTATCAATCTTCAATCTTAAACAAAAGCAATGAGCATATTTTTATTGTCTCTTTTTCCAGTAGTTGACAGTAGTTGATGCTTGTGGAAAAGTACATGTAGTATAACCCTTCCCTTGACAGATGACAGCAATCAGTAGCTTAAGAGACTCCCCAAGCTGAGCCATTGTATTTCATACAGCTATTATTCATGAATTTCCCTAATACCTTTTTGAACCAATTTATAACTATGACCTCCTCACAAATTGAGAATCATTTAAATTACATACGAAGGGAAGAAAAAGAACTTTCATACATTTAAAGTGCTGCTTTTATTATTTCTCTAGGTCTCCTTGTTCCTGACTGTGGCACAGAATGACCACTTCTTTATGCTATTCATGTGTGTTACAGACCTTTACCGTACACACCGGCTTTTTTAAAAATTAAAAAGTTGTAGTTGTAGGGAAGCTTTTCATACTTCGATCATTTCCTTGCTGTCCTTTTTATGATAGAAAGGCCAGAACTCATACACTAAATAAACTGGTTCGGTTTTCCAAACTCCTTCCCAGTTCTATCCAGTTTGCTTTCTTAGAACTTCAATGCCAACTGCAATAATGCATTAGCAGTTACACAACCTGGAATTCATATGCAAGAGACAGACAAGGAAAATTCAAGCCGGAGAAAGCACAGGAAAGGTGTCAAAACTCTGAAAGCTTCTCAGTGCCAGAGACAGGAAAATGACAACAACATAGAAACTACAATTATTCAGGGCCAGAGTTCCCTTTAGCAGCATTAAGCGCGTTACAGCTGTGAAGAGCTGTGGATATGGTTTCTCAAGAACTGAGAGACAGAGGAAAAGAATAAATTAACAGTTTCTACACTCAGATGGAATAGAAATGTTACAAACATTGAAAACCATGAATCATATGGTCTTACAAAAATTACTAAGCCCCTAAGCCTGCAAGTCTAAGCAAACTTGACAGCAAACTGCTGCAGAGCTTACAACATCCCTGCTCATGATGCTATGGTTACACGCAAGCACAGATCTGTGGAGCATCAGGCCACAATTTCTAGATTACTAACCAATTTTAAGCAGTGAAGCATAAAAGTATTTATCCTACTGCTGCAAGCTGACATCACCACCATGAGGACTTAGTTTCTACCCCATATTGTGTAACTATAAGGTAATAGTTCATATATGCAGAGAAGAGATTCAGAGCAGCCCTACGGAGAAGGACTCGGGGGTGCTGGTCAATGAGAAAATGAACGTGAGCCGGCTTCAGTGTGCGCTCACAGCCCAGAAAGCCAACCGTATCCTGGGCTGCATCAAA
>WYDI02022729.1:9275-80584 GCA_009867235.2 Psittacus erithacus
GGTTGCCCAAGGAAGTTGTGAATGCTCCGTCCCTGGTGGTGTTCAAGGCCAGGTTGGACAGAGCCTTGGGTGACATGGTTTTGTATGAGGTGTCCTTGACCATGGCAGGGAGGTTGGAACTGGTTGATCTTAAAGTCCTTTCCAGCCCTAAGTGTTCTATGATTCTATGATTCTATGAATACAAAGGGAATGGGAGCTGGTGTTTAACCCCCACCAACTAGTGATGTGCTTCATAGAAAAAACAAACATTGTGGTGGCAGGCTCAATGCAGAGGAGTTACTCTGCATGTCGTGGTTTCTGTGGCTTCCTTAAATGCAATCTGTCTTTTCTAGTGTACAGCAAGCAGCAGAGAAGGAAAAATCAAGTACACCCAACTACAAATATTTTGAAGGTGGAAGTAGACCCTTGTAAAGCTGCCCAAATTGCTCACCTCTCCTGTCCAGCACCAGCTGCATGAGTAAAAAATGTTTTATGGATCTAGTATAGAGTACCTAAAGCTGACAGTATCCAGAACTGGCCACCTCAGCACCCTACAGGTACACAGTCAAGACATATGGTATTATTGAACTGTCAGTGCAATGTTAGTGAGGGTAGAGGTGGCTGGGTTACGTGATGAGTTGTGAGGAATGTTGACTTTGCCCCAGTTGCAGAAATCATAGAATCACAGAATCATTTAGGTTGGAAAAGACTCTCAAGATCATTGAATCCAACTGTTAACCTAACACTAACATGTCCACCACTAAATCCTTTTCACTTGATTTCTCAGCTTTCACTCCTGCGTTATTGTTATTTCAGCTCAGTCAAAGTTTCCCAGGGACAAGCAAAATCCAAACTCCTGATGTTAAAAAAAAGCCAAACAAAAGAAACACAAGCAAAGAGGGGAAAAAAGCCAGGAGAAAAGGTAGCTGTCCTTTGTCTACTACAGCACAGGCAAAGCAAAACACACCCATGCTCCCTGCCTCTTTGTACTTCAGTTTTAAGTCATGCTGTGTCCAACAGCTGGAAACTGTCTCACCATTGGACTGTGCACAGGGATGTGCCAGAGATTCTCTCTTACTCCCTTGGGTGGGATGTAAAGAATTCCTCTCCTCATAGCTGACATTCCTGCTGCACTGAGACAATAACATGCAAGTCTTGTTCAAACATTCATAGGGAGACACTGTAATTTTTTCCCAATGACATAAATATGAGAATGTCCATTGGATATGAAACTTCCTGGCCAAAACCTGTATTAAAAACTTAGTAGCTCATGCTCACCACCTGCAGTTAAGAGGCATACTTTGGTGTTCTTCCACCTTCCCAAGATTAATTATTCAAGACCAGGGAAGCTGATTCAAATTCACAGCATAGCTATTCAAATAAATTTCACTCCTGGAAGATGCAGGAGTCAGTAATACAGCAGCAAACACAAACACAGAGGTCTGTTGTGTTGCGTATTGTTCCTAAGCATAAACTTGCCTGATGGTTTACCAACAGCTTTAGAAAAGTATGTCTTCTTGTCTGACATATTTGTGCTGCAGTGGTGGGGTAGAAGTGGTTGGTTTAGGGTTTTTTAGGTGATTAGTTGGAAGTACAAGATAAGTCAGAACACATCTATCACAAGCTGCCAAAGTGGCATTTATACTTTGAAGGCCTTTTTGAGAGACAGCTGAAAGCAAATATCACTGTTAACACTGTTGTCACTGTTAGGTGAGATTCTGGTGGAACCCAATGCAGGCAAAAGGAGAATAGGAAGAAGATGGCTCTGATCTTCCATTCAGTTTCTGGGTATCAACCCAAAAAATTTGAGAGGTTTGCATTTGTGATTCTGGAACAAACTGAAAAGAAAGAGAAGTCTCAACTTCTAAATTAAGGTTTGGGGTTTGGACCAATTTTCAAGTGCCTTGCCAGGATAAGATTGTCAATATCGGTGATTATTGTCCACCTAGGTTATGAGACTGTATGTAATCAGGGAAAGCATCAGAGCTCTGCATGTGCCAAAGAAACACTGGGGTGTCAGACCTGTTTTGTGGTGGGAAGTAGCCACCCGTGATTGGGTTCTGCTTTATTACACCCCAAAGGTCTTAGCAAGCTTCTCCTTGTATCTTTGCTCACATAAAGCTTCTTCCTTTCTATGCAGATTGCTCCAGTAGGAAACCCTTTCTCCTCAAGATTAATTAAATGCATCAGCTTTTCATTCTGTGGGTTTTAAATATTTTATTCAGCTTTTCCTTCCTATTCAGCTTCCTTTTCTTTTGCCCTGGAATCTGACAGAGGAAATTTGGAATTACAGGATAGCAAACCCAATTTATCTTGTACTGTGTGCAGAGGGAGGCTGTCTTGCCATTCAAAAGCAGATCTATAGAAAATAACAGGATTAATTGCTCAACAAAGTAATTTGTTGCTTAAAGTCATTTACTGGTATTGTCACCTGTGAGTGAGAGGTACAGCTTGTCTATAGAGCAGCCAAAATTCTATTGGTAAGGCCAGACTCTTGTAATATCCCTTAAATGCCTGGGCTCATGTCTCAGGGCTACTTCACAGTGGTTCAGTCTCTCTGGTTTTACACACACAAACCCCAACAACTCCAGTCCCCCCACAAGGTCTCAGTGTCATCAGTGCAGAACAGGAATGATTTTAAACTGCAGAAAAGTGTAGTGGTAAGCCAACATCATTTTTCATTCAGTCTATCCAATCCCCATCCAAAAGCCAACGCCTTCCAAACATTGACTTTGCATCTAACCACTTGTCCATACAGAAATTTGGATTCTGGACGTCTGGAAATATATCAACACATTTCACACACAGGTAAGAGCTCTAACTTCTGCAAGAAAATTATATGCAGATTATCCATGGGGTAAGCTTTGGGAGCTATTTTACTATAAAAAGATAGATTTGTAAGTACACACATAGATAGTAGAACATGCTAAAAGGGTCTTGGTGCATGGCTTAGGCTAATTTTAACAGAGCAGGCATCATCTGTGTTCAGTGTCTCTTCAGGCAAATCATTGGCTTTTAGCCAAGGAAACTTTTTTAAACAAGAAAAATGAAATCATTTACTGGAACTAACCTACTGATTCACTTTTGGTCACTTTCACCACTCCATCCAATGTCCAGGCAACAAATGACTCCTTTTCCTGAGCTGGTCAGGATTACAAGATGCCAGCAAAGGCAGGTTCTGCAGGGCTGCATGGGAACAGGACGCAAGCAGTAGGCGAGGAGGTCATTGGGGAGTTTGGGCTGGACCCTGCTGAAGGAGGGGCTCTTTAGGCATCCAGTGTCTCATTAAAAGACAATACTGGTTACAATGCACAAACACACACAAAAGACTTATTTCTTAGGTAATGTTTACTTACCTAGTACACAATCATTTTTATGCACACCTTCTGAAAACCCTGAAAGCCTTCTTACTGTAAAACACACCACACAGCTAAGATAGCCCTTTCTTTGTTCTCTATTTCTGTAGGAAAACAAAATCAAAAGCCAGATTGCAATGTAAGGAATAGTGGTATAGAGTATTATATAGTAAGAACATGACCTTTACAGAAAACTTCATGTAGCTCTAAGTAGCACAATAATTGCAGCTCCACAACCCACTGAAGGCATGGGTGTCATGCCATGACTGCTGGTGAGACTGTGCCATCTGGTTCTACCAGTCACAAACTCAAGAGACAATACACAAAATCTCTGCCTTGTCTCACCATATAATGAAAATAAAAAGATTTCCGTGGCATTTTTGTTATTCTTTCTCCTTCCTAACGAATTCACCAGTAACATTTCACCATGCTTAGATTTGATGTGGTAGCCAAACCTCTATTAAGGGAGAATTCTGTATTGCTCATTTTTTTTTGATTCAGAATTAGGCAGCTAGGATGTTGCAAGCAGTCCTATTTGCCCACTATAATTCCACTACGCTGATAGCAACTGTTCACCAATATGCAAATGTAATTAAATAGTCAGCTTCATTTTTTCTGTTTACAGAGAAATAATGTGTAATAAATTAATAAACTACTTCAGTGAGCACATTCCATAGGGAGAAGTGATTCAAGGCTATATCCCACTTAAATTTCCTGCAGTTTCTCTTTTCTGCCTCTGTATGTTCACTTTTGATTTTGATGCTCCAGCTGACATTGTTGTGACTAAAAATTATCTAGTGTTCCCTATCCATGTATGAGCCCCCTACGTAAAGAATTGTCTGTTTAATAAAGAAAGTGTGTAAAGATCTTGTCTCCCCCTTTTTATTTAAAGCATTTTGCTTTTATTCCTGTTTGAAAACCAAGAACACATTCTCACTGCAGACCTCTTGAGGTTACATGGGAGTGGTTTGCAGATTTTGTAAGTTCATTCACCAGTAACTTGTGCAGGAGCTTGAAAGCAGGAGCAGGTAAGGCAAGGGCTGGGTGCTTCACCCACAACACTATCTTTTTAATGGAAATGTAAAGCAATGCATCAGCAATAGGATTGAAGAAAACTTCAGATTTCCTAGATCAGGCTCTGATGCACTCATTTAGCACTGACCATAGACTTAATTCTGGGTGTTTCTCCAAATACTTTGAACCACTTTATCAGTGGTTCTGTGGGGTGAGCAGCTCCAACATACACTCTCCTCTCTGCAGCCAAAAGAAAGGGAAACAAGGAATAGCCGCACTATGCTTCTAACCACAGCAATTGCTGCTTGCTGTCATTACAGCCATTATATGACTCAGTGCTGACTCCAGGTTGCTCTATAGATAGCACCATGGAAGCATCAGTTGATGTTGCACTGAGGACACATTACGCCAGACTCCTCCTCTGTTGATAATGAAGATCTAGCCACAACTGTCAACATGATAGAGAAACCAGATAAATCCTGCTCTGAAATGGAAATCAAATACTCGCGATCACCTGAACATTTCTTCAGCCCCTCTTCTTTCTCCTTTCTAAAGATGATTTTTTTCCATGAGCCTCCTTTACATAAGCATTTTAAAGAGAGCTATACCTGTTTTTTGTGTTATAACCCTGTCATGCTTGCTGCTCCCCCCTTTCTTGTGTATGTATGTGTGCTTTTGTTACTTGTATTGTATAAGGTGCCTTGGGATATTCGCATCCTGTGCATTGTGTGGCATTGTGTTGAATAGGAGGTGCAGAAATTAAAAGCAGGTCTCCTCCTACCCACATATGCCTTTTCTTTGCAGGTTTTCCTGGAAGTTTTGTGCGGGGAGGGAAGGGAAGAGGTAAAATATGACTTGGCTGAGATTGCCGGATGCTGAATCAGCTGCGACTGCCTCACGTTTTCCTTTCTGTTAAAATAAGGGGTACAGTGTTCAGAAATGCCTATCTGACTTCTCTAGAGGCCCTACCCAGCCCATCACTTCTCAATAAGTTACTTTTTAGAAATGGTGCATATGCTTCTATGTCCCATGGGCATTTTCAGGGAACATCTTTATAATGCCTTTGTCAAGGTCCAGAGATTATGTGCTGTGGGGTTGCTGGTATAGCCACACTCATCAACCAAAACCCAAACCCATTCCAAAGCCTCCAGGACAAGCAACCTCTTAAGCATAATTTTGTTCTGCTGCACTGCTCTAGTTAAAGATGCCTGAAGTGCTGGCTCCTTGCTGCTCGAAATCCTACAAGCTGAAGAGAAAGCCATTTTCAGAAGATTTACACATCCTGAGATTGCAGGCACGTGAGATCAAGCACTGGTTAGAAGCTAACAGCAGTTCTCTGGAAGCATGTCATCTTCCTCATTTTAGCCAGGGTCACTATTTTACTTCTACTGCATCCCTGCCTTTAAGATAAAGGAGGAGTCTGATACCTTTTAGTTACAGAACACACAACCCTGTAGCATCCAACCACATACATGTTGCTCATCCTTTGCAAGACTGCTTCCCTGTTGTGCACCGACTCATGCAGATAAGGGTTCATCCAGTCTTGCTCGCTTACTAAGGCAGCTACTGTGACTGAATACTTGACACCTCAGCAGAAGAGCAGAGGAAAATGGAGTATTAATGAGGGCTGTGACCTCCAACATGTACAAGAAACTGGTGTCTGACAAGAAAAGCCTATGCATTCAAAGGTGAGAAAAGCAATTGCCAATTGCTGGTTTTCTTCTTCCTCCTTTGCAGAAATGTCTATATATTCACCCAATACAGCTAGCTTTCAAGGTCTTGATAGCTGGTTTTATACGCTGTCCTAAAGGTTATTAATTCTTCCTACTCTGTTCCCAGTTAGATGGAGTACGCTATAATATAACTTCCTCATTAACATCAAGAGCTGTGATTATACAGTTGTGTTACCAAGGGCTTCAAAGACACGAAGCCTAAATATAATCTTACAGTACCTTGTTACAATACAAAGCACATCCTCTAATACATTTTTTTTTTGTTTGCATAAAATGCAGCACAATAAAGGTTCACTTGACCTTTGCCCCGCTGTATAGTTCATTTTAACATTGTTTGAGGAGTACAGAGCTTGCCTTTCGCAGGGCACAGGTGCTCCTGCCCCACACTGCGGCTGAGGCTCAACCCGGCGGTACGCTGTGCCACTTCTCCCCCCCCCAGCAGCTGGGCTCAGGGGATTGCTTTTGTGGTCCACCAGGAATTTCCTGTGATAGAATATCAGAAACCTACTGGTGACTAGTAGGAGGTGACTTCACAGGGCAAAAGTTCTCTCCCTACAATAAACATTCTCAGCGCCTCTGTGGAGATTTCCTACGCAGACCTGACAGCCGCCAGCTACTTGTCATCTCCACAGAGAATGGCTCAGGGAAGGCATCATCATGTTTTGCAAGCGTCTGTCACCTTAAAACTGAAGCTCTGCCCAGCTGCCATGTTATTAATGCCTCCTGAGGAAAGGAAGAACTCAAGCTACCTATGCCAATTCAGAACATCCCAACAATATTGATTGAAAAGACTTTCAATGTACAAATGGATGTACAAATCCACAAAGACAAAATATCCTGGTATCTATAGGTACCATAATACGCATACAGTCCTGTGATACATGCTATGTATCATGACATCTGCAAGTACCATGGTACACACAGTCCATATATAATGTATATCTTAATATCTACACATATCATAGTGCATAGACAGTCAGTATATACCATATATCCAGGTATCTGTAGGTACCATGGTACGCATACAGTTAGAAAACTAAGACAACAATTAGGAAGCACTGTACTCTCTCTGTACACAAGTTTCCTCGGATAAAAAACACAGGGATATTCAGCCACCAGATCTCTTGCAGGGGATTGTCATTTGAAGGATCCAAGTAGTAAATCTGAGCTTGACGCAAATCCCTTGGCTGAAAGTACTAAAGGGACTGTTGGGGGCACTAGATTCGTTTGGCTCACTGTAATAACGTGCAACTGGGTAGACTGCAGTGGAGCTTACAGACTGAAATAGCTTTGGGGAAACAATACATTAATTTCCTGTGGAAAATACATCTATTAAAATGGAGATTAGCCTCGTTTGATTCCAGCATGGTAAAAAAGCATGCTGCAAAGCTTGGAAGAAAACACAGCTCAGTGTTGGTTTGGAAGTAAAAAAGTGCTCAAAAGTAAAGTTATCCTCAGAACCAGGGCTGTGCCAGGGTCCTCCTTGGTGAAGGCAGTGAGAGAGAGCAAAGATTTCCAGAAGGTATATTTAAGATGTCTCACCAACTTGTCCACATACTCCAGCACTTACGCACATAGCCTGCAGCTATGGCCTTCATCATGCACGTACTGAGCAGGTTTCTGTCCACTGGACAAAATTCAACACAAAGCAGTACTGATTTATTTTGCTTCTGAAATCTCATCATCAGCTAGTGGCCATTTCCATGGGTAAGAATTCATCAGGGCTGGACAGAACAGATCTGTCTCACATCCCACCTTGCTCTGCAATTAATAGCACCACATCAGGAAGAAGAAAGGAGAAAAAGGCAGTGACAAACCTGTAAGAATACTCAGCAACACTGGAAATGTTTGATGCTGCACTCTCTGATTGCTGTTCCTGAAGTACTTCTATATTCCCCATCCCTGGATGTGTTCTAGGCCAGGCTGGATGCAGATTTGAGCAGCCTGATCTGGCGGAGGGTGTTCCTGCCCATGCCAAAGGGGTTGGAACTGGATGGCCTTTAAGGTCCCTTTCAACCCAAACCTTTCTATGATTCTGTGACTCATTGACATTTGCACAGAAATCACTGACTAGCCTAGTCAGAGCAGCCTGTGTCTGTGCACGTAGGTGTGAGGACCAGGAGGGCAGCACTTCAGCTTCCTTTGGCATAGCAGTGGGGAGGAGCAAAGCCCTGCTTTTAAGAGTTGCTTGTCCTTATGTGCTCAGATAAACTTTTCTTCCTCCCCAGCCGTGTACAATCTTTTAAGCAGCACAATTTCTGTGAAAGCTCTGGCTATCCCCTCTTGGAGGGCTTAATTCAAAGAAATAACATCTGCCTTACCCCATAGTCTGTTAATGATGACTAGGAGACAAAACCATGTTATCTGGCCTCAGTGCACTCACCAAACTTTTAGTGGCAAATAGATATCCATGCTGAAGGAAGACTAAATCCATCTGTCAAATACTTCTCTATTTGTGATTGGGGCTGATGATTTTTTTAGTCTCAGTGACTGAATTTCCAGTCAATCACTATGTACTCAGAAGGAAGAAACCAGTTTGGTTAGCTTTTCTTCTGTTTCTCAGCAAGCAGAACACTGTATTCCATTTCTGTGGACCGTGACATCCCATGGCACATTAAAAGCCTAATTCAAACTGCAAGACAGCCATATTTTACACTCAGCAGGAGGCTCTAGGAAGCAGTATGAGGCCAGGGTTATTCTGACTCTGGACAGTTTGTCAAACTGGGAGCTAGGAACAAAGCTTAGGACGTTCTCTACCAGTTCATGTGATCCTGAAATAAATAAGTAGAAGATTGCCTCAGCAGAGATTTTCTTTATATTAGAAGAGACTCTGCACAGAGAAAGGTTTAAATTCAGAAGCAGCTGAACCTGCCCTTGTGCTTTTGTTCTAAGTTTCCATCCATTCTGTAGTATTCCAAAACCTGTGGAAATGTTAAGGAGAGCTCGGAAATAAGCCACATCTCATTTTCCAGTTCACACTTAAACAAAGCAATTGAACAGTAAGATCTCAGCTTATTTCGTGGACCAGGTTCATTGATATCTGCAAGCTCCTGCTCTAACCTGGCCCATATCTCATCTGCTGATCCATAGTTTGTTCTCAAAACCACAAAAAATTCATCAGATGGTGGAAGAGCTTGAGAAGCCCTTTAGGAGTCTGCTCAGCATTTTATACTGATGGATCTCTTCAGGAAGATGAAGACAGAAATCACAAGAGTCCTTTCTGCCTTCTGAAGCAATAAAATGCATTTATTGAACTCTACCACAGAATCTCACACATCACTCATCGCATAAGGGCAGAGTACATGACATTTCCCATGGCTATCCAGTCCTGGTATGCTGGTGGTGGTGGGGGGTGTGTTATAAAATTCCACATGCCAGGAGCCCTTTTTCTTCTTATCTTCCGCCGAAGTTTAAGATAAATAGGAATGGAAAAGGCTGTGCAAGGTGGACGCTATCCTTGCTCTTTGACTGTAGCCATGCAAGGCCAGATTTAAGTTGGGCAAAATCTGATCTTCTGAGTGTGCTATAAAACATAATTTTTTCTAGCTGATATTGCTCATAACTGTTATATAAATTAGAGCTATCATCCATGAGAAATAGCATCATCCAACCTTAGTTATGCACTAGATTTTCACAACTAAGAGGCACAGGGGTCAAAGGGGCTTCTTGGGCAATTCAGTTCACTTTATTACAAAATGCTCCAAGATGGCTTCTTGCCTCCTGAAGCTTATTGCAATTCATAGGGTGCAAGCAGCCAACAAACTCTGCAGTGATTTTTGCCTTTGCACATGACAGAAACTTTAAAGAGTCTGTTCTTTGTGCCATGCAGGAGAGAAGACACACAGATACTGATTCCTTGCTTCTACTAGCAAAATTTAATGGCAAAATTTCCACTGAAAATCTAAGCTAAATTTAAGGGAAAGGTTTTCATCAAGTCAATATGTAGGAAAGAGGGCTTGGCTTGGAGCTGGGCTTATCACTCCATGAGTACATCATGGGAGAAAATAAATCGATCGAATTTGGCAAATAACTATTTCCATCAACAAGGAGCATAATAACCTATATGACCTTTTTGATCCCAGTGCGTACCACAGTCAGTGGGTGTAAGGAGAAAGACTGAGGCCAAAAAATGTCTCTTGCCTTTCAACATTCCTGAAGTTAGTACACACAATCTAGTTTTGTTGTGGGGAGCAGATCTCTTCTGAGAGGTTTCTAACTTGTCACAGATGTTACATTGTGATGGGACAGGGGGGGAAGACAACAGTGACTGTTGTCGTCTGATCTTATATAGGTTGCTTTTCTCCTTCACATTTGTCTTGCTATCTCACAGGTGTAACCAGAGGAGTTGAGGACAATCAGTTCTGAAGCCCTTGCTGTGCTTTCTGAAAGAAAATGGAAAACTTCCCAGAGTCAGCAGTGTATTTCCCATCTAAAAATGTATCTGACAGTAGTGGGCTATAGGAAAGCAGCAGAGGTTATGGAACAACTAGGTAGCCAAAACCCAAACCACAAAACCTTGTCCTCTGCAGAGCTGAAAACAAAACAGCCACTTCTGTTGCAATACTGTGCTAAAAATTTTCCAGGCTTGTGGATATCTGAAGATCCTACATCACAGTACATTCACATCTCTCCTGAACGTGAGATGAGGATGAATTAGATGACTCACTGATGGTAAAAGCAACTTAGTTTGCTTTCTGTCCTAGCTTAACACAGCCTATTTACCGCCAGAACATGACACAGCTATATGGCAAAAATGTACTGCTCTCACTTTTTGTGATCCTTGAATTGGCCACTTTGTGCTTGGGTCATTGTGAATGGTTCACTACTTGATTTTAGAGTGAAAAAGAGAATAGATGCCTTTTCCTCTTTCAGTAGGACACTGTGTCATGTGTCATGTTACAAACATGGGCTGCACATCACAATATTGGTTTTCCATAACACTTTGGTTTGGTTATAGAAATTAACATGAAAATGCTGTGTATCTGTACTGTATCTGAATTCCCAAGGCTACTTGTTCCGGTATTTTACAGCTTGGTGTTGATTTCATGGAATCATAGAATGAGAATGATTTATGTTGGAAGGGACCTTAAAGCTCATCCAGTTCCAGCCCCCTGCCATGGGCAGGGACACCTTCCACTAGACCAGGTTGCTCATCCAGCCTACCCTTGAACACTGCCAGGGATAGGGCATCCACAGCTTCTGTGAGCAACCTCCTCCAGTACCTCGCCACTGTCACCTCAGCTTTCCCAAAGCAAAGCACTAGAGGAATAAGTTTGCTCCTACTAAACAGTAACATCATAAGCAGCTCAGTGGGGCTGTTTGCAGAGTGATGTAGCATAGCATAATTCTGAACTTCTAAACTCCTTGAAAACTGGTCCAAATATATAACGCTTAATGAATACTTTCCATCACTGTTCAAATCCAGTAAAAGAAGAGAAAGAAAAAGTGTCTTTACAAGAGACTTTACTTACTGCATTGTTAGCACTTCTTTTCCTGACAGTCTTAAGGGGTCTACCAGCACTTAATTATTTCAGTATAACAGAAGAATTCAGCTTACCATTTCTGAAATAGAGATATCCTCAAAGACTGCAGTTTTTAACACCAGGAAATGTAGAGATAACAGAGTAGCAGCTTTCCCATTTACCAACCATTATCCTTCAAAACTCTCCTTTCCTTCCCCCCAAAGCTGATGCCTCATTAATCTCCACGCGTGACTGAAAGCGTTAAAAGCTTTCATGAACAATTAATTACAGAAAGATGTCTGGGGGCATTTCCCATCGTTTTCAACAGCTCTGTCTGTTGTGGTGCACGGCACATTTTGAACTAGTCCCGCTTCGGAACAACCCCCCTGAGACATCTCCCAAACTGGAGACTTTTCATCTCAGGACCTGACCCAGGCAGGGAGCCAATTCTCACCGGCTGCCCGGGGTAATATCTCCCCCCAGCGGCCACTGCTCCGCCTTCCTTCTTTCAAGTTTCTGCGCAGTAATGGGAAAGAAACCTACACGCTTTCCCACATCCCGATTCAGAGTTATTCCTGATTTCTGGTAAGGCGGTGAAGGTGGTGGGTGCACCTCCCGATGTGTTTGCATCCTCCTGCTGACAGCGATGGATGCCACCATACCGACAAAGCTCTGCACGTTACCACTGAGATGGCAAAACTATTCCAGGTGGATTAAAGGCAAATTCAGTCCTGTGATTTGAACTTTTGCATGCTGCTTTGTTCCAGCTTTGTACCCATCTCCACTTACATTCTGAAGTGTTTTCCACTTACCACTCCTAAACAAGAGAGATAGATTTTATTGATCAGTGTCAGAAAGAAACAAGCACCGATGGCACAAAACCCATGGGACTGAAAAACCTCATTAGTGCTGGTGGTTTAGCAATAAGCATATTTTGGTGGACAAACCCCCTTGGGAGATGCCAGGAAGTACCAACCATCCTCTTTCTTGAGCAGCAAAGCACATGGCCCTGTGTGTAGCTGAGTTACCTCCTTGTTTTCCACTGAGTCACACAGGCAGGCGCACCCTTCTAGCTCCAGCCAGGGCAGAAAAGGGGCTGGTTCCCCTCCCAAAGAAAATGTGTAGCAAAGAAGGAAAGCGGTGCTTTTCTAGGCAGCTTGTAAATGGTTCACATCTGCAGAATAAGTTTACACAAACCAGTATTCTTTATGTTTGGCCTAGTAATCAATAAAAGTCATTGTCAAATCACACATGGAATAAATTAGGAAAAAGGATGAATGTTCATGTCACAAAAAGTTAGGATCATCTTGTTAATGAAAATCTTCTCCCTGGCTGACAGCAGCTTCCAATATTTTTTATTCTCTGTATTGTCTGAGCTTTAAATGATCTGTTTCTGACACTGATGAACAAAATCTGCCCCCCTCATTTAAGAGTGGCAAGTGAAAAAAAAAATGCAGAGAGTAAATGCAGACAAAACTAGGACAAAGCAGAGTTCAATTTACTGAGCTGAATTCATACTAAATACACTTGGAATAGTTTTGAAAGTTTTAGACCTCTTGATGTGAAAGCAGAAGTTATTCTAATTTTTCTAACTTTAAAGGGCTGTCGACTTTGTATAAATCACACCATAGCTGAAAGTGTTGGTTTTACTGCTGTTACAAGCAGTATTAACACTGCTGCCACTGAAGAATATTTTTTGTGAAAATGTTTCAATTTTACTTTTCATAGAATCATGGAATGGTTTGGGTTGGAATGGACCTTAAAGATCACCCAGTCCCAACCCCCCTGCTGTGGGCAGAGACATCTTCCACTAGACCAGGTTTCTTTTGACACGATATTTTGTGGATTTGATTTCATTGTTTCCCACTCCAGTCAGTATGTTTATGTGCATCTTCTCAACACCACCAAGGGCAGGAGGCACATCCACAGCAGCACCTCTGCTGAAGCCTGGCTTCTCTTTTTGAGTCTAAGCTACGTTGGCTGGTATCTAATGAGAAGGATTCATATTTAAGCCCATTGATAGGGAGACATAAGCCTCCTCTCCCAGTCTGGCTGCTTTTCTTCACAGGGCTTGTGGGATCTTCTTCTCTTTGATACTTCTACTCCTCCATCAAGCAGAGCTGAAAGTTCAAATGGTTTCAAAAGAAATGGTGAGGAAGCCAAATGGATGCACAGACAGGCAAGTGTGTGTTGTTACTCAAGACTTCTTTCCTTAGACTAAAACACAGAAAAACTTGATCGTAGCATTCCCTGAACCTGATTAAGGGAATCAACTCTGACTGTGAGGCTATGACAAGAAGCCATCATATTCTCAGAATGTCAGCTGGCATTAGCGTTGGCCACTGAAGCGTACTTCCTTTCTTCTCCTTTCCAGGTGGGCCTGCAGCTGAGAGTTCTGCTCTCTGCTGAAGCCATGGCTATGCCAGCATCGCCAGCTCTTCTCTGTCTGTGCCTCCCAAGCTGTGACCAAGGGACTGCTACTACCAGCCTTCCACTTGAAAACACTGTAAAGATTATATGCAAGGATAGTGCATTTTCGGCTGCCAGGCTGCAGTTTGATATAATCACAGGTTAATGAGCACTCTACCTTTTACCAAAACAATAGCCAGGGAATAGCTTGATGATTGGATTTTGATTTTCACAGAATCATGCCCCATCCCTGGCAGTGTTCAAGGCCAGGCTGGATGGGGCTTTGAACAACCTGGTCCAGTTGAAGGTGTCACTGCCCATGGCAGGGCGGCTAGAACTAGATAAGCTTTAAGGTCCCTTCCAACCCAAACCATTCTGTGATTCTGTGATTTTACATTATCCCTTTGATCTCTTTCTTTCAGTAAACATTTTCTGTTCATATTAATCATTTGAACAAATTGCTCAAACATACAAAAAGAAATTCAATCATTCCTTAATGAACTCGGAAATCTCATCATTATTTAAATGACACTGTACTGTATAGCTTAATGCATGAGCCTATACTTTACCATGATGGCTTTATTTGGACTAGTTGATAAGCTTTTATAAGAAAGTGGAATCAGGAATTTTCCAAAACTCTTGTTTCAAAAAGGAGCCAATAATACTATAGGCAGAAATTATCATAAACAGCTGCCACCTTCTGATAAAGACTATTAATGGATAGAGATACAAAGATAGTTTTTCAGTGTAGAAACATGCATTTCCTGGTGCATTTCTGAAAAACAGAGCAAAATAAAACCAAAACACCCCAAAGAAACAAAACCTAAACAAAACCCCAACAAACAGCAATCTCAACAGTGCAAAATCTTTGATTTAAGTTTCATCAATTGGTATTTTTAGAACACAGTTGTGTAAAATTCAAGTGAATATGCAGTGGGGATATATCCTGAGTCACAAGAAAAACTAAGGTCAAAGAGGTACATTTAGCTTCAGCTTTCATTTAACTTGACTTTTGCTGTGACTGAAAGTAGGAAATGCCTTTGTACCTCAGTTTGCAAGTGTAGATAAATTCAGTTGCATTATGAATGTAATACAGGTAAACACTAAGTGAATTGGTAGAAAAACTTGTAATATAAAAAGGAAGTATAAATTTAAGCAGCCCAGCTCCTTGGATAGTTGGAAGTACCACTAAACCTCTTGCAATTTTGGATACAATCAGAAGAAAAGATGCAGAGTTGCATACCTCATTTACTGGCTCCTGCAATACCACGCACATAGTTCTGGTGAAGGCATGTGAGTCTGAAAGATCAGTTTCTTCTTTAGCATGATGATAGCTGGTTCTATAAGCAGTCAGAGCAAGGCCAGTAATTGTCCTGGCTGAGTCTGCCATTGAGCAAATACAGGAAATACAATTATTCCTGCACTACCAGGTGGTAGCTGATAGTGGGAGTCTTGCAGGTGAACTCTGCCAGAGCAGAGAGAACTTCTCCAAACCCCTTTCCTAGACCAGGAGGCAGGTTACCTCTTCAGCTCCCAACCTAGCTGCAAAGACTGTCAACCCAGTGATCCAGGGCAGGGGAGAAGGCACACAGCTGCTCCCTGACACTAGAGAGGACCTGCTGGGGTCATGGGGCTCTCCCTGTGCCACCACCTCCAGGCTGGGACATTGTTGGAGGACTGTAGCCACCATGAGAGGGAAGTTTCCAGGAAAGTTCTGAGCACAAGGAGTTGCTCTGGGTGATTTCTTCTGCCTATACCTGTACACGCTCTCATGTCTGTACTGCTGGAGCTCTCTACAGCATGTTAGTTTGGAGCAGACACATGGACTGAGCTCTACCTTAGGGCACCTGCTACTTGAGTACTACTGCTACCAGCGTAAGCAGAGCAGCACAGGACTGACAAAGACTATACGAGTTGCCTGAAGTGTTGAGCAAGTTTTCCAGAAGTGATGTATACTGGTCCATGGAGATGGAGTTGTAACAGATTCCCTGTAGGGAAGTCTTATTCCCTGTAGACACAAGAAGTTTGGTACTGGAAAGCTTTATTTTTCCTCACAACGCTGCTTTGAACAAAGGCAGGAATCCTGCACTTGTGGTCTGAAATAATGAAAACAATTGACATGGTCTGACCGATTAACAAAAATCCCATTACCTCAAAAAAAAAAAAAAGAAAAAGAAGGTGAATCATTATATACTAAATTCCTTATAAACACAAAGATCACATTCAAGCCTTCAGGGCCCCCAATATTTAGCTTTCAAACTGAAGAATTTGAAGTCTCTTTATTACTTAAACCCCCTAAAAGTCACATTTACCTGTTCTGTGACCCTTGTTCATAAATGCTTATTAGGTTTTCAGTGCAAATAGAAGTGTTTAGAAGTCAGGTTTTGTGAACTTCTAAAATAACTATTCAAATTGACTATGCAAATGAACAATCCCATAACCTGGATTGTAAGCTACTTCTGGAGAGACACCAAGGATGGCTGCAAACCTGAGTGAGAAAATGCAGCCTTCTCTTTGGGTAAATACTACCAGGCAACAGTACTGAGACACTTGCTGCACTGCACCGATAGTTGTATGTGTGTGTTTGGACAGTTTTGCTACCCTCATTCCCAGGCATCAGGAACTGGCTGGTGGGTCCAGACTGGTTTGTCCCTTGCAGCCCTGGGATGCACTGTGAAAAGCTGTGATGATGGAAAAAAATAGGCCATGATAATGTAGACTAAGAGTTTTGTGTACACAACATCAGAGCACCTGAATCCCAGACTTATGGAAAGATGATGGCTATAGTGAAAGCCCATGTTGCTCAGAGACCGGAATCCGGTGGAGATCTTTGCCTCAGGAATTTGTTATCCCTCTCTCCAGAGGCACATCCTATCAGACACAATTAGCAGATGAAAAATCAGTGGATTTTAGAATACAGAACCTTTATTTTTTTCATTGGCTAATTAGAAACATGCCACAGATACAGAACCAGGGTCATATGTAAAATTGTGAGTCAGATAGAAAAGATTATCTGAAGGAGAAAAAGCCTGCCTTTTCCGTTCAACAACACAGGGCTTGTGCAAGTTCCTAGTTATTTCATTCAGGAAGAATCAAAGTTTCCTTTCAGCCACAGAAAAACACTGAGCTGTGACTCTTTGTGTAGCCAAACACAGTGCTAGCAGCAAACAGCACGCTGAATCAACCAACTTCCAATATTTCAGGAAACATTTAAATAACAAAAGTCATTTAGAAGACAAAAAATTCCTCCAGTCCCAAGGACTGCTCCAAGGTGGCTTCTTTAGGGCATCAGTACAGGTTTGCCTGTGAAACTGAGCAATGTGAGGAACCACTGAAAATGTCTGCAGTCTACTTTTGGAGTCAATGATTATTCTTACAAGGACAAAAGACTGCCTTCACATGGGGGTGGCTGTTTCCTAAAATTTATATGGCTTCTTGTTTTGCCAAAGGTCACATACAATTCTCAGAAATGTTATACTCTTGAAACGTTAATCTAGGCAACCAAAGAAAAATCAGAAGCATTCTGAAAGACTTTGAGATAGGTTTTACTCTTCCTTTTTAATATACAGTTTGCTAAGGCACAGAACTCAAAATCATTTCCAGCAGGATCTGCCATGATGATAGAATCATAGAATCAACAAGGTCAGAAAACATCTTTAAGGTGATCAAGTCCAACCTTTACCCCAGAACTGCCAAGTCCACCATTAAACCATGTCACTTAGGGCCTCATCTACCCAGGTTTTGAACACTTCCAGGAACAGTGATTCCACCACTTCCATGGGCAGCCTGGTCCAACGCCTGGTTACCCTTTTGGTGAAGGATTTTTTCCTAATATCCAGTCTAAACCTCCCCTGGGACAGCTTGAGGCCTTTTCCTCTTGTCCTTGTTACTTGGAAGAAGAGACCAGCCACCTCCTGATGATGAAACAGGTGGAAGTGTCATCGTAATCATCGTAAGATGCTACACCTGGTCAGCAGAAAATTCTGCAACTCAGATAATATCCCATTATGCTTGATTTTGGATTCTTTAAGACTGGATGAGTAAGGAGAATCCAAATACCAAGGTCAGCCATGATTTTATTAAGGAAAACAAAAGGAGCATATTTTGAACTTTGATCACTGTCTGCCATCTCACAGTTTGCTCAGAGCAGCTGCAATACACAGCTCCCAGGAGACCAGATGCAAAACCTTCATGTTTTGGACAAGCTTTCAAGCTACCTTAACTTCACCTTTTGAAGTGTACATTAGAAACACTGAAAACAAAGGAAACACTGAAAACAAAGGCCAAATGTGATGATCAAGTCAATTAACTGTTCATCTCGAAGTTTAAGCCTTCCACACTTAAGAGAAGAGTGAATAGAGAACCAGAAGTCAGGGAATTCCCACAGGAATAAACGCGTCTGGTCACTAGGTGTCAGCCTTGCCTGTACCACAAGAACACCGGACCTTCTCCCCATCCCCGAGAGCAGATGCAACAGCTCAGCTCTACAGACGACCATAGTAGTCCTGGTATTTGGGGAAAGGAGCAGAGGAGGATATTGTTTGTGTGGGATGTTTATTTATGTACCTGGTGCTATAATATTTGTTACCGGCAGGTTTGGAGGCTGGAAACAACAGCATGTTTCTTGTTTCTTTCATGCCGAGGAGATGTGACCGGAGGTAAACTGCAGAGACAGCAGAGGCGTTATGCTCTCAAACAATGAATAAATCAGCAGGGTATAAGCAATGAATCAGTAACTGCTTTGCAAGCCTTACAATATTTACTGTTTATCCTAAAGCACCAGTCCCTGGAATCATGCCATCACATGAAAATGCTGGCTCCCACTTCTTAAATTTGCTGGGTACAGGAATTTGCCTCCCTGGATACAGGAACAATGCTTGGAAACAAGATCCCTGCAGGGCTGAAAACTCTAAGGACAACAAAGAAAACCTAAACTGTATTCTTTAAATCATTTCTCGAATATTTATAGTTCATAACAGTACAGTCAGCAAATAAACAATGAGCAATTAAACATGCACTGGAGCTTCAGTGGTGTTTGCAGAACACTTGTATGTTTCTGATTCTGGAATCTTTTCAGATGGAGGCTTTCATACCACTATTCTCATTTTCCCAGTTCTGCATCTTTTTCTTATCTAGGGCCGACTATAGTACTATGGCTGCATGACAGTGTCCATAGCGGTCTGCTGTCACTGTAGTTTCCTAATATGCTGCAAGCAAAGTCATACAGCTCAGCTGAGAGCAACAGTTCGAGCTGGGAAAACATGCACTTTGCACAAGATGCAGGAAAAATTACTTGCCAGGTTTTCACTCTCCATTTTCTTCTTAGGGTCTCTTAATAGGTAAGCTTTTCCACAATAAATAGACAAAAATCGCAGCATCCCAGAGCTTTGATTCCCTCAGACACATAAAAATGAGGCAGAAAAACTCACCCAGGTAGAATTTTGCAACATGTTAATGTCCTCACTAATTCTTTTCATGATCATTGCACAGTGAACACCTGTCTTTGGTGATGAACCTGGAAGGGCTGGAGCCTTCCAACATCAACAATAACAACAAACCCCAACAACAAAGTCGTAATTAGCTCAGACATTTCACAAGTTCTAGAAGTCAGGGAGGCAGCAGTGTCCCACCAGCCAAGTCCAGCATAAACCCAGTAGAATAATATTTTGACTGGAACAGCCTCAAGCCTAGACAGGGCCCATGCCCAGATTGCCTGCTGTGGAGATTAGTGCCATGCCAAAAATGAAAAAAGAAGGAAAAAAAGAAGGGATAAATGATTGCCTGTGCACTAAAACCCAAACACATCGATGAGGTTTCAGGGATCCAGGAATCACAGAAAACAGAAAAATGGTGAGTCCAAACCTCTTTCATACAAACAACACAATTCATCACAGTAGATGAAGGAGAGGCCCCAAGAGACACACTGGATTGCAGGTTCTCAGACAGCAGTGAGATAACATGTGTTCAAATATCTCAGTCACCTTCTCCAACCATTCCAAGCACCACTTGCTGAAGCAGACCCCTGGGGGGGGGGGGCACTACCTTCCTCTCTGGATTTTTATTTTTGCAAATCCAGGTGACTTTAATTTCCATGCTTTGCTTACAGAAGAAACACACACATCACTTAGCACAAACATCAGTAACATATTACATGAGGGCTAAAGAAGGTAGGGGGCAGATTTTGAATGGCAATACCAATGTAAGGCTGGGAACTGAGAGTTATCCATCTTGAAAGAGTCAGAGGCTTCCGGGCGGGGATGCCACCAATTTCTGTGTTCTACAAAAGCTGCTGTCTCCAATGGTTGTAAAACAACACTGAGTATCTGACTGCCAGCATTTCACTTCTTGTGGCACCAAAGGTGTCCTCTGACTCGTTTTTCATTAAATCAGCATGCTTCCCTTCAAAGACAAATACAACCTAAAAGACATAAAGCTTCAGAAGTGTTTGCAGACATGAGACATTAAGCTTCAGAAGTTCCCAATGGCAAGCTGAGCAATCCACACTGGTGATGTATGGATCTCTAAGAAGAATGTCCAATTATTAACTTCAAGCATCTTAGGTCACTGAAAGCACAGAGAGATTCAGCTCCAGATACCTCAGTTTTGGGTATATACAAGTGTGCTGTATATTAAAACTACTGTAGTGGGCGGTGGAGCTTGGAGTGCAATTTAGTTGCTCAGATGTCCGCTTCAGGCTAAACACAGCAATTCTGCAGACTCCGCTCACTGTATCAGTCAGATTACTACTGACTATGAAATGAGTTTAAGCAATTGTCTACATGTAAGCAATGTAAATTTAGACTTGCATTAATTCTGAAATTAAGTCAATACTTCTATCCTAAATTTATAGGGAACTTGGATTCCAACTTTTGAAGCTTTGAACCACAGCTACATTCAATGAAGTAAAAAACCCCATCTATCTCCCTTGTCAGATATTAAAAGTGAATTGCTGTTAAAACATTAACATCAGGAAATATCATTCTTTCAGGTTAACCTGCCCAGGTTTAGAAAGTAGAGCCCAGACAGGACAATCCTATCAGGAGACAGAGTGAATCTTACAGGGGCTAGGTTTCCAAAATTCAGGAAGAGACCGATTTGGGCGTTGATGCATTGAGCACAAAATTGCTTATGCATTCAGACTTGAATCTAGATTGTGCAATTCTGAGCTCAGTCCACAGACACCCTTCAGCGGGTGCTCCTTGACTCTGGGTAAGCTCTGAATCCATTACTCAAGGGGCCTTCCAGCCCCAGCCACCATGTGTCTTGGAAGCTACAAGGTTAACTAGTAAACAACACTGCTGTTGACATTTTTAACAACAAAAGCAACACCAATCCAGGAAACTCAAGCCATGAAAAAACCCCTCGTATAAACAGATGCAGGAATGATCAACACTTTTCCTGCTTCAGAGGCACATAAAACAACCAGATTTTCAAACCCAGAGTGGGCCAGACAGGATGACACTGTGAGAATGATTGAGCCCCGTAGTTCCCACCACTACAACAGGAGAAATGAGAAGAGACCTTGGGAAGATGCAGATGCAACAGAGGGAATATCAGCCAAAGGACACAGAATAGATCTGAGGATAGTTTGCTTCCATTGAGAAACCAGCGCTTACTTTAGACAATGCCATGTATTTCTGCTACAAAAGACCAAGAGGGGACACCTGGGCTAGGAGATGGAACTTAAAAAGTTCGTAATTTTCCTCTAGTGGGTAAGAATTCTGTAATGCCTGGCCTTGTAACTACACCTTTTCATAGACTGAACCATAACAATAAACTAAAGTACAGACTGTGGGTCCTGTCCTATTCCCACCTGGTCACAAAATTTTAAGAAATAAATCTGCATGTGGAATATAAAACTGACCATTTTGGACAGACACAGCATCTTTCTGATTTTAGACAGGTGTAAATATAACACATAGTTAAAATGCAGAATTTGTGCAACAATTTCAAATCAGAGACAGATTTTTACAGAACCTGAGTGTTCAACAGTACAGAATTAGCTTTGCATTAGCATTTTGAATTTTAGCAATAAAATGCAAAATAATAAAATAGCAATGGGAAGCTATCTTCATAATTGATCACTTTTATATGACTTCCTGAGCACTACCATCAATTATGCTTGTATGTCAAAACAATGCTGGCATGCTGCCAGTGAAGATCCAGATCAAGGCCACAGATTTATTCCTTCACAGACATCAGAGAATGGCACCGTCAACTCTGGTTGTTAAACATGAATGCTATAATATGGAGTGTAACAAATTATAAGTAAAAGGGAAAATACATGTTTTAACTTGCTTCGAGTCTGCAGCCCAGTACCTGCAAGTATAGTCTAGATCAGCTGCTGTTAGTAGAGCCTCTCTCATAGGAAATCTGTGATTTCTAATTATCACAGTATAACAAGGCACATACTTATTCAGAGGCCTTTATTTTTATATCAGTCTCACATATGTAATCAGTTTTATCAAGGAACCATTCAAAAGTATGATGATGTCGATAAAAACTGACATGGCTTTCAGCATTTTATGGCACAAGTATCATTTACTCTCCTCAGCTACCTGATAATGCTTTTCCGGTTACAGCAGATTGGGTGCTTCTTGCTGTGCAATACATTGTTGCATATGAAAACCCCCTATCAAAACAGGATATCCAAAGCAATCATTTATCTGATGAACATGAAAACACAGTACATATTCCTAAGTAAAGAGAATCGCCTTAGATGCCAGTGCTGCCTGAGTCTCGCATGAGTGAGCCCAATCCTCACATAAACAACAGACCATTGGGAGACTTTATTACAGATTTATTAGAAACCTTGTCAATAACTTATTTGTGCTTTTGATAATTCTGTGTTCAGTTGCCAGGAGCCTTGTGTTTCTGATGAGATAAAGTGAACAGGAAATCCTCTATAGCCTTGTCACTTTTTCACTAGTAAATAAAAATCAGAGCAACAATCATAAAACACTAGCTAGTGTAAACAGAAGAGGTTACAAAAAAAAAGGCAGCATTGCGTATTTTAAATAAAGCAACATACAGCCCTTTCTGTCCTCTCCAATTATAAGATGATAAAAGATCACCTTTATAAAGCAGAATGACCGGATTTTGTGGAACGTGGCTGTTTTGGCTCCAAGGTATTTGTAGCGTTGTAGTATCAGAGCCAGGATACAGCTGCCTTGTGACTAAGATGTCGTTCACTGAATAAGTGCTATCCAATCCCTCAACGTCACCAGACATCTGTTTCCTGTTTTCATTCTTTCTTTTGCTGTTATCATTTTATCCAAGTTACCCTTTCACCTAAAAACCATTTAGAAACACACAGAAACCAGCACATGCATGCATGTAGGGTATCGAAGAAGTTGATTTAGAAAACAAAAAAATTGCAAAAGCAATTTGTTCATTTTAATACAAAGAGCAGGAGTGGAAACAAAGTTGCCTTCCCCCCCCCTTCTCCTCCCCGAAATATACAATGATACATAAACACTTTTGTCTTCTGGTCTTCACTAATATGACTAACTTCCTTCTTCGCTTCCAGTTAAGTAGCTTTCCTGTTGAGTACCACCACCTCCACAAAATACAATTGTGAATTGATTCATAAAAACAGAAACATTATGGCACAAATAAGGGAAGGCAATAAATACTCTTCCCCCCCTCCTCCAACTCCTTCCCAAATGGAGGCAGTGTAGTATTGTAATAACAAACAGAAAAAAAAAAAGTATTGCTTGTCATTTAAGGTTCCAAACCAACAATCATCAGGATGCAGAACAGGATATATCTAAAGTGAGAAAGTTATTTACCTCACATTCAAGCTAACACTAGCTATACTTTTTTTGGCACATGGTATTATTCTTAAGGTGCCAAAGAAGTGTGCACCTTATAAAACATGAATGTTAACACTGCTAAGACCAAATTCCTGCTATTCACAATCCAATTTTATATTGGTGTTCTTTTGCTGTTTCACCTATACTTAAAACCACAAGTCAGGATAACTACCCTTACTGATAGCATCTAAACACACATTAACAATGAACAATAGAACCTGAAGAGTAACCTGTCAAAAGTTAGGGACCTTCCACTGTTAAGCTCTGAATTTCAGATTAGTTAATTAGTTAATTAGTGAATGGAAGACTCAATTTGTGTTTACAGATGCTGGTATTAATTGACAATGCAGTTTGTTGAGTGAAGCAAAAATCTGGGCTGGCTGACAAACACCAATTAAAAAATTCCTCCTCCTGTTATTCTCTGAAAGAAAAAGATTTTTAAATTTGAGGCACGTCAGCAAAATACCAGTGTTATACAGAAACAGGAGATTCGGGCACTCAAAGGGCTTTCCCTAGGAGATGGACTGGTTTGGCACCTACAGGAAACTGTAAGTAGCATTTCCAAAGGCACATGAAAACTGGGAAGCAAAACGACTTCTTGTGTTCTGGTCTTCCGGGTCGTTTCCTGTATCCTAATAAACAAAGTATTCCTATTTTAAAGCCAAATTCAGCTTTTACTAAAGCTCATGTAACTATGAGGGATCTCATTAACTTCTGAGGAGTCAGAGCAAGTTCCGATAACTTAGTTTCCTCTCTCACCTTTCAGTTTACCCCTTGTTTCACCACCCCAAATGCCCAAAACTAATATTGCGAGCGAAACCTAGCATACTCTTGCACAGCAATAATACAGCACTCTGCAGAGATTGACAATACATACATTTGTTGGAAAATGTTTTTCAAGATTTTAATGACACCAAACTGATACATGGATAAAAACAATTTGCTCAGAACTTCTCACATCATCTTAATTCATTTGCACCCTGTTATATATGCAACCTGTGATCAAGCTGAAAACTGATCCTAATTGTGTACTTTGTTCATCACATCCTCATCCTTCACAATCTACAGCCACTTTCCAGTATTCATTGACTCCAGATTCTGCTACGCATTTTCATTAATGACATTACACTTGTGTCTGGACAAGTTTTAAATTCTGATTGAATAAAAAAAAGCCATTGATTCAAGTTAGATATCTTTTTTTTTTTTTTCTTCTAAATTTAGACAGAAAGTTATTTTAAACTGCATACCCTATCCTTCTCAATTCCACCTGAAGGAATAAGACAAAAATCAAGACACTCTCAAGCTCTACTGCTATCAATGGCAGTGGCAAAATGCAAAACATTGCCATGGTATTGAAGAGGTTAATGAATTCTTCTGTACATCGTTACTTCTAGTTAGTTCTAATTTTCCCCACCTGAAAAAAGGTGCATACCTCAAGAGGTATTCAAGATAACATCATAAATTATGTGTTAGAAAACTGTATGCAGTATGATTGTAAAACTAATAGGAGTTCTGTACAGCCATGTTTCTGATTTTAAATTGGGGGGGGATATAAAGTAATTATTAGGTCAAGTTACTCTTTGGAATCATCCTCTGAAAAAAATGCAACATCAAAACATTCCACCCAATCAAGTAACTAGCAAATCACTGCAAGAGAAAGTACTCCAATATGCACTTTATGTCAGACTCTATGCTGTTTCCAAATGTTAAGACTTTTCATACAATGCATTATGAGAATAATAAAGTTGAGAGCTACCCCAGAAGAACAAAAATTTATGTTTTGTCTAGTATAACAGGAGTCTTTAAAAAAACAAACATCACTTGGTATCCATTATTTCACACCCAGATGTTTCCTGTACACCTGCAGTTGTCTCCAGTCCTGAAATCATGAGCTATAGTATTTTAACAGCCTCTCATCAGTTGGTTTTAGAACTTTCTTGTCTGTCATGTTCACGATCCACCCTGGAGCAAGACCAAAAAATATCTGCCTAGGATCCTTGCGCATGCTTAACATTTTGAAGAGTTCATCCTTAGTTATGTCTGGTAAGATGTAGCCGTATTTCTTGGCAAGTTCAAGCCTGGCTTCTGCAACCTTAGATGGATCTGCCAGGTACCCACGATTCCCGGCATCTGTGTAGTAACGGGTTAGATCTTCGGGTGGAAGCATTCGCTTTGGAATAGGCTGGCCACGCAGGAAGAATACTATTGGCTTACATAAAATTTCTGTGGGCAGACATAAGAGAACATTAGATGCTATGCTTTATAAGACATATTTAAAGATATTAATTACACCTTCTTAATTTGATATTTTGTGCTGAATAAATTTTTCAACTCTTACTACAAATATCAAGCAAAACCCCCAAATCTTCAGAATACTCTTGTTCAGAATGAGATAGTGGCTTAACAGTTTCACTTAATCAAACAACTCTGTTTGAACTGGTATTTACAGCGACAGTCTGGATAAACTACTACTTCCAATACATTTAGAATGTCTACTTTGGAAAGATAAACAGCTAGATGCCACCATTTATTTAAGGGACTGACTTTCAGGTTAGAAGCAATGCATTTGCATGGCTACTTACACAGCGTACCAATAAACGTCAAATTTGGTGTTTCTGTTAAGTGCTTTTAAATCAAGAATGAATGGCACATGCACCCATTTAATCATTTGTGAGACTATCCTCTTCTCCTAAAGTCTTACTGAATTCGGCAAATTACATTCCAGATCCTTTTAATCTCAGTATTTTGATTATTGTCCCAACTGGAAAAGAAAAACCCCAAACTTGTATCGCTCCAGGGTAACATATTTTGCACACTAAAACATCTATTCCTCTTGTTCTCAGCTCATTCACACATGAAAGCTCCATTATTGTCAATAAAAACTGCATGAATGAATATTACGCAGGATGCAGCCCCAGGCAAAGCAAAGCCTCATTCTTCAGTGAAAGTGTTCTGAAAACAATAGCCATTTTGACTGGAACGATTCTGGGCTTCTGTAACTTAGTTATTTCCTCACTTTAACTGGAAGGTATTTTAAATTAAAAATATACACATACACGGTGTTTTCCAGATCTTTTTTCCTGAATCTTCTCAGTGTTATTAAACATGTGAGACAGAAGACAAAAATTAAAATAATTTTTTTTTATTAGTTCCTCTACTTACAAAGCTTCTTGGACTTCTTTAACTGGCTGATTGGTAAATGACTGTAAACACTGCTAGGGCTAAACAGCAAAACTGAGGATGCATTACAGTTCAACATTTCTATAACAGTGTTTTGTTGAAGCTTTTAGAAGAGAAGAAATGGATGAGAAATTCTTACCCAAACTCCTTGGATCATAGAATGATGTTGTTACAACACCTCCATTTTTTTCTACAGCTGCAATTGCTAATTCAGATGCCCTCTGCACTTCGATATTTACTTTTGCTGCAAAAATATCAGCACCCTGTAAATTTCAACACATATTAGAGTAACATTAAAATAAGTATTTCATGACATACATTTATTCTTCTCTGAAGAGTTGTAGAAACATTAAATCCAGCAAAATATTATGATTTATCTGTTCCCTGCACCAAGACAGGTAACCAAATTGCTCAGTCACCAGGGCTAAATGAAAAATAAAAACAAACCCTTTGCCTTTCCAAAACATGCATACATTTCCTTCAATACATTCTAGTCTTCTGTGCAAAATACTTGTTCAACCTCTTGTTATGTGCTCCTTCACCATCACTTTTGTAGCCTCTCAGGTCTTAAAACACCATCCCGGCTTTTTTTTTTGCTAACACACAGTGCCCTCTAGTGGATTTACTACTACAAAAATTCCACAGCAAACTAACTAAGGAAGCAAAGACGCTTCCAAAACACGGCAAAGAACCTGACAGTCTAGTATGCATACCTCCTCCACCAGCTGGACACCATAATCCCTTTTGAGAGGTTGCACCGTTACACCTCTGGCATTAATGAGCTGTGTTAAGTCAATCGGTTGCGTGGGGTCAACTCTACCCAAATCAATCAGGTACTGCAGCCTCTGCAGACTGAGCGGTTGATACTGACGTCTGCAGCTGAGGAGAGGAAAACAAAAAGCAACCAAACAAAACAATCAGAAATTTACAAAAGCGAAGCTTTAATACGAAGTGGTCAACCGAGGTACTGCACACCGTATTCCATTTTCTACCTACTCCTAACACTACCAAGGAAATGTTTAAAACATGCCCATCCATAAGGCAAAATTTTAAGTTTAACACAAATAAAAGCCCTAGTTACAGCACAGGATTCCATTATGCCTTCAGGTTTGCTCATATAACCCCACCTCCAGTACGACATTAATCAATGAAGGAATCAAAGCATCAGCATTTCCGGGGAAGCCAAGAAGGTTCTAAATAACTACCATGCTCAAAGTGAATCAAGCTTGGTAGCTTCACTGATACATTCAGAAAATTCCCCCACAAAAAACAACCCCAAGACAGTGAAACACAATCGAAACCAAATATACCCTCTCCTCCCATGTAAAAGACTACCAAAACAAATCCAGCACGCGCTCCTGCACAGCTTGCCTATGTCCAACAAGATTTCTTCAGTCCATTCCCACTGTACCTGGTATCTCACCAGTGCTAAATGGAAGCTTCCTCCAAGTACCACAAAAAAAGGAGAAACATTGCAAAAATACACATTAACCCATATCCCCAGAGGAAGCTGGAATATTTCATCAATAGCCATCAGCTTCAGCAGAATCTAATTTTGGGGTTTATGCAGTTCTAAATTTGTAATACAAGCAAATCCTCAGAACAGTTTTCCCCATCCCAGGGTCTATGCCTCCTGCCTACCACTGATGCTTAAAACTCTCATACAGTTTGACCACTGCTATTGGAAATTGGTGAGTGGTAGCAGAAAACTGAGCAGCAGTTTATCTTTTACTGGCAAGCTAAGTAAGAAAGACAAGTAAGACAATTTGCACTGCCAGACAGTTCCTAACAGAGAAGTTCAAGAAGTAGAGGAACACCACTGCAGATAGCAAGAAGAGTGAGGTAAAGATAAACAGGCAATGACATTGCTCAGTGTGCTCCCATCTAACCACGACAGTGTCTCTCCAGTGCACAACATGTTCACTAGGAAAACATTCACAATTGCCTGATGTGGAAATTTTGCAAACAATATTGAAAAGAAATTACATAATACTTTTTTTGTTTCCACATGCTGTCAGACGTGGTTAAAAAGAGCAAGGCTATCAATTTCTTGTCATTGCAGAAGCTTGGATTTTTGCTGTTGGTTACTGATGAACTTGCGGCCACTGTCAACATAAGAAGCCCAGTATCTGCATGGGGCAGCATTTCCTTTGGACTGCAAATCTACATTCTGTATTCTAAGGTGCTTCTCATTTACTTTTACAGTACTGTAAACAAACAGGAAGAAATGCCAGTGCTTGGAAATAAAGTTTGAATCACACTTCAAAACTAGTAAGACTCACAGAGGAAAGCTTTAATAACCAGGACAGGTCTGTAAGTTATAGTGCACATATGAAGCATGTAAATACAAAAATGCACAAAAGTTGTATCAGCAGATGAAACAAACTGTAAGTTTAACAATTCACAAGCAAATACGCATTAGCCTTTTCATTCTTGAAACGTCTGCTAGGTGTGGCATATTTTTGTTACTGCTGCCTATAACAGCATTGTATGGGTACAGAAGTTTTCACAGCCACACCTAAAGCAACAAAATGGTTAGTGACCCAGGTAAAGCACATGCTATCTTAGGAAACAAAACCAGCTTTAAACAACAACAACAAAAATCACAATTAATTTTTTAAAATTGTCAATATAAGGGAAGGAAATTAATAGAACACTGGGACATGGCTCCCCAGCTAAGGACAGTGATTGCAGGAAAAGACACGTTAGAAGAATACTTTAAAACGTTAAAAAGCTGGAAGATGGACATGGCACAAACAAGCACAATGTGAAGAGGACAGAGGGTCACATAAGGCAATGTCAAACAAGGCAATGCTCGAGAACAACAGTGAAACATGACTTACTGGCCTCATCCAGCAGATTTGACATCAAAATGCTTGTTAAGACCCTAGGTAGAACAGACTGAGTACAGACAGAAAAAACATTGCAGTGTTGCAGGGCTAAGAAAGTAGAGTCATGAAAAGAAGCAGAATTGTTTGTCTAGCAGCAGATCAGAGATTCAGGTGAATAAAGCAAGGAGAAATAACAAAGCAAGGCTATGGATTACACTGCCATGACCAACATCCTTGCTTGAGTCAATAGGGCTTTTCCCAGTCAGTCTGATAGGCCACCTGCTGTGCTGACAGACTGAGAGAAACAAGCACACAGGGAGGAATAGTGTCAGAGGAGAAAGACATTCAGCTGGTGGGGGGAGATTACACAAAGAAAAGGGTCAATAAGTAAAGCTGTCAGAAAATAAGTTAATTCATTAAAAAAATAATCTCACAAGAAGTGGGAGATTCTGCTGGTAAGGAAGCTAGTGATCTGAAAGGAATATCTCATTTTTAGTTAGGCCTGTTTTGACATATTAGAATCTGGCTTCAGCAGAAAGATCAAGAAAAGCAGAAAATGATCAATTTATACGTAAATGTGAATGAACTTACCTATGTCCCTCATTAAACCCATATTTTGGTATGGCCAAGTAAAATGGAGTTTGGCCACCCTCAAAGCCTAATCGAGGGCGATTTCCTCTTTGTCTTTCTCCTTTGTGACCTCGACCACACTTCCTACCTCCATATCTTCCACGGCCACGTCTCTTCTCCTTGAAAACAATCAACAACACATTTAGTCAACTACTTTGGAGAGAAGTATCTATAAAACATAAGATTTCAGAGATACAAACAACGAAGCAAAAAGCTGACTCTGGAGGAAAAATTAAGAGACAGCTCTTTTCTAAGGGGAAAACTAGAAAGGAATAAACGTGTTTCTTGCAGAGCACACACAGCTCTAGGCAGGCACCACAGTCTGAAAGTTTACATGAACACATACTGTTATAGAAGGAATACCAGTATTTAATCCTACCTTTTACACCTCCAAGTTAGAGAATTTTTCTGAATTAACTATTGAAATTTCCTCCTATTTCATGAGAAAGTTACTCAGTGCTCAGAAGTTTCCCAAAACTGACAACGGAAAAAGAAATCAAAGAAAAAAACCCAAATCAATTCTACTTCAAGGTGCAGGGGAACAGACTTCATATGCTGTGCACATATAGAGAATTCTTTGTACAGATTCAGACATTCTAAATAGTCTGCTAGTGTTGCAATTTCTACTGACAACAAATCAAAAGAACAGATTTTATTTTAGCCTTTATTATTTTTAAAATTAAGACTATTATACTAAGTTATTAGTTTCTTGAGCACTTTAAAGTAGCACTGCAGCTCTAAGTTGCAGTTCAGCAATCTCGCCCCAGCAGAAGTACTTGCACAGCTAAACAGTGAATGGGATATCAAAGAGATAAGCACAGGTAAACCTTTTTAACCTTAAATTTAAAATCGAGGTTAGTTGCACCCTTCAGTAACATTCAACACTCAGATAACCAAGCTTCAAGCACCCTAATTCTATGAACCACTCGGTGCAGTTAGACTGCAGCACAGAATATTGAATGAATATTCAGAATATTTCACTTAAATCTGAGAAATGCTCATTACATCATGGTACTTGATTATGAGCCTAACACTACAAAGACACAAAATTTGATGGTTTATGCTCTTCATTGTGTCTCTAAGTTTTCCAAATTTATTACTTAACACGCAATGACATATTAGTAGAAAAGTCAGTACGTACTGAAAGAAAATGAATTTTTTTCTGCTTTATTTGAAACAACATCTGACTTAAGATGCAAACTTACCTGTGTTAATACTAAATTATAGAACCATAGAACGATTTGGGTTGGAAGGGACCTTAAAGATCATCCAGTTCCAACCCCCCTGCCATGAGCAGGAACACCTCACACTAGACCATGTCACCCAAGGCTCTGTCCAATCTGGCCTTGAACATCGCCAGGGATGAAGCATTTACCACTCCTTTGGGCAACCTGTTCCAGTGCCTCACTACCCTTACAGTAAAGAACTTCTTCCTTATATCCGATCTAAACTTCCCCTGTTTAAGTTTGAACTCATTATCCCTTGTCTTATCACTACAGTCCCTAATGAAGAGTCCCTCCCCAGCATCCCCATAGGCCCCCTTCAGATACTGGAAAGCTGTTATGAGGTCTGCACACAGCCTTCTCTTCTCCAGGCCGAACAGCCCCAAATATTAATCAAGTGCAGTTTTATGCTAGATTAGACCATCCCTGCCACCAAAGGAAACTGACTTGTCCCCAGCCCACATGCTATACTTCCTTATAGAGCTTCCTGCGCTGACACAAGCAGCTGTGCAGCTCTGCCCTGGACAGGTCAGGGAATTAAATGTTCATCTAACCTGCCTTCAGATGGTTTAGTTCCCTGTTCTGGGTCACTGCACAACCTCTAGCAGCAGCACAAAATACACAGTGGGCGTGAGCACCTGGAGGCAAAAGGACTGCCCAGCTGCACACACCCTCCCACTTCTGGCAGTTGCCCATACATGCACCAGATTACATGGTGACTTTAGTTAACGCAAGTCCACTGGGAACATCTGGTCACAAATGGAGCATAATCAGTACATAGACCAGATTTTAGTTTGTCAGAAGACCTTGTCAAAACTCAAGTTTTTTTGCTGCAGCTTATGTTTGTGAAGTCAAACGCTCTTAAATTTTCTTATTTGAGAACTTTCTTGATCACAGAATAAGGTCATCAGACACAAAAATACCAGAGAAACAGACTCGAGGTCACTTGTACAAACTCTAACTGAAGGCAAATAGTTAACAGCAAAAAGGGAGGAGAGGGAGGAGGGAGAGGAGAATCTCATTTCCCAGATGAAGTCCCATATTACTTGCTAAAGAGCCAGTGAGCATATAAAAATCTCTATTTTCAAGGTGAAAAAAAAAAGTGTCTTCCAAAAACCAACAGCTGCCTTGAAAAACACAGTCCTGAGACCAAACACTGTCAGGAAAGCATCAGTTCTAGTGAACTTCAAGTCCAGGCTATCTCACAGCTTCTGGACACTATGCCTGAAAATACCATTTTGAAGCCTGGATTAGTTTGAAAAACCTTAAGAATCACCACTCCAGACCTCTACAGGGTGACTTCTAGCTCTGCTTGACCCTGGCCAAGCTGGGCATTCACAGATTCAAGTGAAGCAACTTGACAGGGGAACAACAGCTGCAGGGAGGGAAGAATTTCATTATCTTGCCTTGTCAAGGCAAGAGGAGTTTCTGGGCTACAACTATACAGTGCTCATTAGCTCTGCAGAAATCTATAGGGAGCCTTAAGAACTGACAGGGAAGTGCTACTTGGTGCCATTTCTCTGTTCCTATGACTTTAGCCCTTGAATCTCATCCCCCTGTTCACTGATATTCCCCCCAAACCAGGAGAGTTTCTTCCTGATTTCTTTTATTTAGTCTTCTATCACTTTACAAGAAGACAAGGAAGATACCATCTAGTTTTGGTTTTGACAAAACAATAGTAACAACAAATGCTCCTGGCATCACACTCCTTTTTAAGCCTTTCAACTGTCCCTTTTCAAATATATGACCCCATCCCATAAGTATCTGGTACTCTACTTTTTCACTATCTCCACACACACACCGACAATGGCCCTGAGGTTTAGCCAGGGGCACCCATCAACCTGTTCTCTGTGGGTACGGCTACTCATGCACCCGCTACAAGCAAGCAAAGGGCAAGAACAGGGCCAACACACACAACAGTACCACTCACTTGACTTTCCACACTTATTTCGGCGAGGCTGCTCTCCTGGGCCTGCAGCCATCTTCCTAAAGGCCCTCTGAGAACCCCCCAGGCAACCGCTACCGGGATCAGATACGGCCGCTGCCGAGACAGCGTCCTGCTGCCGCGGGAAAAAAGCACTCGTACCCCAGCCAACAAGCTGCAGGCACTCACCTTCTTTTTGGAGCCGGGGCTCGGTCTTAGGTTGGCCAGACTGACCCTAGGAAGCGACCGCAGCAGCTCCAGGGCCTTGCTCCCGCCATTCCCGCTCATGTCCGCTCACCTCCCAAGGGCGGCCGCAACGCAGACCCGCATAGTTGCTTTACGGCAGAACCCTAAACCGCACCTCCCGCGACTTCTCAACAGTGTCGTGCAGGCTCCCTACCGGCGGGGACGTGAGAGAGCTGCAGCACGGTGGCGCGGAGGCTGGGAGCGCTGTTCGGTGATCCAGGGCTCCCGAACCGCGGGACGGGAAGAGGTGCGGCGTGGCCGGGCAAGGCAGCCCTGCCACCTCCGGCTGAAGCGTCCTCGGGGCCGCCGGCGGAGCGGGATCAGCGCGGCTGCCGCCTTGGGCCTCGGCCAGCTGCTGCCGCGTACGCGCTGTGCTGGGAGAACGGGGAAGATGCGGAGAGGCCGGCGCTAATGTGTGTTAGAATACCCCTGGGTCCCAAACTACGCATCCTTTCACAGTATTTACTTTTATATTACTCAGAGATCTCAGTCACATAACACCAAGCCTTTACAACCACTGGGCCTCATCTAAAACCGACTGGCTGTACGCAGAACATCCCTCAAATAAAAGTGCTACACCCTGCACCAATCCAACAAAGTTTAAAGGGAGATACTTACCGGAAATGTGCATGACAATTAAAGACATGGAACTGTTGGAGCAAGTCCAGAGGATGGCCACGAGGATGATAAGGGGCAGAGCAGTTTGGGTTGGAAAGGAGCTTAAGATAATACAGTTCCAACTCTTCTGCCATGAGCAGGAACACCTCACACTAAACCATGTTGCCCAAGGCCCTGTCCAACGTTGCCTTGAACACCACCAGGGATGGAACATTTACCACTTCTTTGGGCACCCTGTCTCAGCTCCTCACCACCCTCATGGTAAAGAACCTTATAGCTAACCTGAACTTCCCCTGTTTAAGTTTAAATCTGTTATCCCTTGTCCTATTGCTACAGTCCCTGATGAAGAGTCCGTTTCTGGCATCCCTGTAGACTCTCTTCAGATAATGGAAGGCTGCTATGAGATCTCCATGCAGCCTTCTCTTCTCCAGGCTGAACAGTCTCATCTTTCTCAGCCTGTCTTTGTATGGGAGGTGCTTCAGCCCCCTTATCATCCTTGTGGCCACCACATCAGGAACTGTGGTGATGAGACAAGGGCTCATGGCAAGGAGGTTGAAACTAGATGATCTTGAGGTCCAATCTTAACCATTCTGTGATTCTTTGATGAGAGACTCTTCTTGTACTTGACCACTTCTGTTATTTTAATCTAAGAAGTAGACCTACTGGAAAATCACACAGCAGTTTCAACCAGTATATGAGTCTGATGGAAAGTGAGCTACTCTCTGGCGCAGGGGTGCAGGGTGTAGGCAAAGAACCGAATTCTAGGAGCTGCTGCTGAGGAGTTAGCAGAAAGGCTGGTTCCTGTTGTGAAAATTACCGAATACTCCTTGGTGCAATATCCTGCTTTTGGTCCTGAAACTTCTGTTTGACCAAAACCTTTTTCCCTGTTGAATGTCTGTTTCAGATTACATCTTGGAAGACAAATCACATAACAGCTCAGCCAGTTCTGAGAGTAAACAGGTGAAACGGAAATCATGTTGCAGAAATTTGTGAGTTTCACCCAGAAATCTGTACAGCTTCTTACCCCTTTCAAAAAATTAATAAAAAAATTAATACAAATTACAATGTAACAACCCACAGGAAACTCAGGTATGGACAACCATCTTATCCAGGTCCATTTCAGCCTCCAGAACAGGAAAAAATACACAGTTTAGAGCATGGTTTGCCTTGTAAAGCTGTCTTTAAACAGAACATTGAAATTAGATGGAGAAGTATCACCCATATGGTAGACACCTCACTGTGAAGAGACAGCCAACTTGCAAGTATCTGAAAGGTCCATCAATCAGTTTTCAGCAGCTCAGTTCCTTGAACATTTGCCTGTAAGGGGTAGAGTACATGCTTAGTCCACGCAGTGCTCACCTCTTCTCCCCAGTGCCCCTCAGCCTCACTGGCAGCAGCTGGGAATTCAGGGAAGATCACTCCAGCTATACTGACTGAAAGATTAAAAGCTTGGTCTAATGAGCAGAGTACTGTTCTCCTAGCTCGGAGGTTCATCACCTCATGGAGGTGACATTTTCACAGAAAATAGCAAAATAGAAAAGGAACACAAAACTTTGTTCATGTCCCAGAAGGATGCTCTACAGCAAGAGTTAGGTTCAGCATAATTGGGAAGCACCTGATCTTTTAGGAATCTTTTATGTGTGAGCTGTATTTTCTTAACAGATGTGAATTGGGTGCAGTAGGTGAGGCAAGAGCACACACTAAAGTACATTTCTACTAAAGTAGAAATCAAACCACAAAGGGCTACCTGTGAAAATAACCCAATTTTAGCAATAACAGGGACCCCCTGGCATGAATGCCATGTATCAAAGCAGCTTGATAACCATGGCAAAAGAGGCTGTGCATTTAATGTTATACAGCTGGCGCAAAGGCTTCTCCAATATACTCGATGCAGCCATGATGATAAAAATATATGGGTTGTTGAGCAAAAGCTTTATGAAAAAACATCTCTGCCTGGGGTGGCACATGCTAGTGGGTAGGATGTGAAAGAAACACAGTGTGCTCTCAGCTGTTGTTTGCGCTGCCAAGAAAGCATCCTTGGTAGCCAGATACCACCCGGCAAATATAATGAGTAGATTGACTTTCCGGGAGCAAGTATCTGACAAAGATGTATGGAACAGAAGACAAAGAACAAAGTCTTTCATTTTGATAGAAATGTGTTTGCCATACTTGCTCAGTTGGTCTAAGTATTCGGAATGGGCTGGAATGATCCAGTAATTTCAATACAGAGTGCCTGAATAGCCTAACACATTTCAAGATGAATAAGTATCATTGACTCTTTGGCTGTAAGCCAAAAGCTTTAATTTGGTGATGAAGGCATCTGATCTGATGAGAACAAATGAGTTCCGTCTAACAATGCTGCTGTTTACTGCATTTGTGCTGGTTTTCCTGTTTCCCATGAATTATTCTTTTGTATTTATCTATTTAAGAATACTCTAACATCCCTTTTACCCTAAGCATAAAATATGCCTATACAGCATAAAATACAGCATAAATATGTACAGCTAATAAATATGCACAGCCTATACAGCATAATGATTTTTACAGGAAACACTCAAACCACAGACATGGAACAAATCATACAAGTGCAAAATAATCTGGCAGATATGTCTGGCTGTTTGAAAAGTAGTTTTAAAGGTGCTCAGGCATTGGAACAGGCTTCCAAGGGAAGTGGTGGAATCACCGTTCCTGGAAGTGTTCAAAAACCGTGTAGATGAGGTCCTTGGTGAGATGGTTTAATGGTGGACTTGTCAGTGCTGGAGTAAAGGCTGGACTTGATGATCTTAAAGGTCTGTTCCAACCTGATTAATTCTATGATTCTAAGGTGAAAGGCAGTTCAAACTCTGAACTCCATATGGTCGTCTTCGGGCCGCTACCACGGTGACAGCGGGGCCCACAGACGGTCACTGAGCACGGGTGCGTATGTGCGGCTCCCGTCACCATGCCCCCTCCCTAGTCCCCCACCCCCGGCTGCCGCTTGCTCGTCCGCGCCCCTCCTCCTTTCCTTCCCGCCCGCCTTCCCCCGCCCTCCTGGCCGGGTGCCAGTCCCGCCTCCCGTCTTCTGGCTGGTGTCCCGCTGACCGCCTCGCAGCCCGGTGTATGTGCGGCAACAACATGTCGGCGCCGCTCCCCGCCATCGTCCCGGCCGCCAGGAAGGCAACAGCTGCTGTGAGTGCGGATCGGGACGAACCAAGGGCAGGCGTCGGCGGCCAGGGGCCCCCGCCCCGCTTTGTTCTCCGCGGTGGCCGTAGCCCCGGGCGGGGGGCGCCCGTCCCGCCGGTCGCAGCGGCCTCGCAGGCTGAGGGCGAGGCCGCAGTCAGGCCCGGCCCGGCTGAGGGTGGACGCTTGGTGTGTGTGTGTGGGGGTTATGGCGGGATGGCCCGGCCTGAGCACTTTGACAGGTCTTCCCCGTTACTTTCCTGCCCGAGGTCCCGCTTCTTTCGCGGCTGGAGCCCGTACTGGGCACGGGAAGGTCATCGGTACCGGCCCCGTGTGCCGGGCACGGGCGGGTGCGCCCGCTGATGGCGGCTGAAGGTGGGGAGAACTGGAGAGAGGGAGATCCGGTTTGGAAGGGAGCTAGGGACTGGAGAGCCGGCATGGGAGAGAGCTGGGGTAGGATGAGTGAAGCAGCGTTTTCTTTTGAGAAAGTCGTGTGGAGCTCCAAACTGTGTGATCGTGTGCGGGCCACTCTGATACGAGGGTTAGGTGTGGTTATTGTTTAGTAATCTTGTACCACTACGTTTTGTTGTTTTGTTTTCCCTTTAGGTCATTTTTCTTCATGGATTGGGAGATACCGGGTGTGTATTCTCGTCTATTACATGCTTAGTAGTTGTTGTAGTTTCATATATGAGGCTGCATGCTTTAAAGGTGTGAGTAGTTAAGAGTTACTTAAGCTTCTTATTTAGCCCTTTACTGAATGCAGGGGCTAACAACAGATGAAACTTCATGTGTGCTCGACTGATGGTAACAGGTATTTATGCAAAATTTCCCAGCATGAGTACTCAGAAGCTTTTTCTTGTCTCTTTTCAGTCACCTAATTTGGTCTGAATGTGATCCCTCTTGTGTTTCCGGGTCAAAGTTGGTGGAAAAAAAAGTCTGTAGGTTTCTCATCTTTCACTTTCCTGAGAGTAGGTTCCTGGTTGTTCTGGTGCTTGTCTAAATTTAGAGGGTTATTTGCTTTTTTTCTTCTCCAGACCTGTGGGTTGCTGGTTTGCCAGTAGGTGCAGTTAGTCCATGATTTTTTTTCTCCAGTGTGTCATGCTTGAATTAAAATCCAGACTTATTTTTATCTAAGCAAACTCCTAAGTAGTTGCCTAATGTCTACAGATTTCTCATTCTGAAATAGTCTTAAGAGTCCAAAAAACCCCCACCCAAATAAGCTGTGAAATGCCTGGATTTCCTTGTTCCTATTCCATGTTTGAGTAGAAATGGAAAGAGTAGAGAATTTGTGGGGGGCATTCTAGGTGTTTGAAGCTTGTGTGTGCCGAGATACTGAATTAAAAGTTAGGAGTGTGTTGAAACCTTTTTTGGTGGAAGACTTTAAAGGAATTCACACTTCGATACTGAAAATAAGTAACATGAGTGCTTTGTCTATGTTCTTCCTTACAGGCAAAATTGCATAATACTGTTTTTGTTGCCTGGAACTTTAATGCTGGCTCTGGGTTAAAACTCGTAATGTTTAAGACACAAACTTTTTCTGAGGAACTAAAAAAAAAGGCCAGCTTTTCAAAAGTGAAAGTTGTGTAACCTGGGCACTTAATACATTAAAAAGAGTCAAATCCATACAATTGGCAGTAATTCTACAATTGGCAGTAATTCTACAAGTGGAGATGTTTGCTCTTGTGTTGTGCTGACACACCACCTTGTTTGCATTATCTCTCTTCCTTTCTGCTGGTAGGATGCAGCTGAGGTAGCAGAACTATCTCTGTGTCTTGGCACCAAGTGTTCAGCAAGAGATTGCAAAATCTTTTGACCCTTTGGAATTCAAGTCCTTGCAAATTGGGTTGATGTTGGTTTTGTCAAAGGGAAAAAAACCACAGATTCAGTTAAATTTGTGTTAAAGAATTGCTCTATAACATAAGTTGTATTTCTTATACAAATGTGTTCTTTCCATTTTGGTGACAAAGCTAACACAGTTTCCAGCTCTGAGCATACTGGAATGTATGCATTAACTAGTCATAACACCTCTCTGGAAATACTGTGATTTAGCTGCATTTGTTCCTTTTGGCCACTGCAGATCAGATTAGCTAAAGCTGCCTTTGACATCCTGCTGGTTTTTTTCCAAAAGAGCTGCAGTAGTGACCCAAAAAAGGATTGTCTGAAGGGAACTAACAGTTTTATCAGTTCTCACAATTTAAAGTGACCTGTTCTACTTCATGTAAAATTTCAAATTGCTCACTTCAGTTTACCAACTGTATTTTTCTTATTCTGAGAAGTGTCTAACAGAGGTTATATTCTTTTTCTCTCTTAGCTCCTATATAAATGGCACTTAAAGATTGGTACATACTTGTCAAAATCTGAACAAAAGGTACAACACAGAGGATTGTTCCAAGGAGTCTGCTTAAATGTGTATACAATGTTGCTTTCCAAATCTGTCAAATTAATCTTTATAGCTGGCTTAAGAAAGTCCCCAAATTCTTACCCAACTGCTTCTTCTCAGTCGTATTTCTCATTAAGATTCTTACTTGGCTTTCTGTGATACTGCAAATATTATGCAAGTAATAGCACCCACAGTTTGTTAATAGTATATATAAAAGTATTGGTAGGAAGTAGGCTGAGATATACAGCAGTATTTCAAATGTTTGTGCTGTCTGTGTGTGTTGAAATGTCTCTAACTTTGGGTAACATACATTAACTTTTCAGGTTGATACTAAATTTAAAACTAAACCAAATGTGCTTTTATGGCTTATCTGTAGTTGGTCTCATTAGTTCAGTTGTGCCACTGATGAAATTGTTAAAGGTGTTCTCTGCTTACAATCAACTTTCCAGTATCTAGTTAAGTGGGTGAGTTAGGAATACAGAATAATGAGAAAAATCAGGAAATACAGGTCCTGTTTTGTGTTCTGGAAAACCGAGTGCAGGCACAAGGAGTGGTTCTGCACAGGTTCAAATTTGGGTCCAGCTTGCTTCATGTCTAGATGAGTCCTGGAGTGAGTCTTTTCAGGCTGTTTAGCTTTCCAGTTTCCTGATTTGTAGAAAGCTTGATAGGTCATCCGCTGTGCAGATCTTGTGGTGTTCCAGGCATTCATACAGCATATGCTTGACATTAAAAAGCTACCTGCAGTTTAGAGTGTAGTTCAGGACTGCTTGAATCTAAAAGCATTCAAGCTGGCCCAGGGCTAAGGGATCTGATGGGTCAGGTTGGCTCCCTGTTAAGTTAGCTTAGATGTCAGTTCGCTATGATCTCACATCAAGAAATGTGTCTTGGAAAAAACAAATCTGTCTGTGAAAGAAGCTGCTTTAACTCTACAGGAGCAGTGAAGCAGCCTCTGGGCTAGAGCTGCCTGGAAGCAGGATACCTGCGTTATGTCTTGTGGCACCCAAGTTAATAAAAACAGCCAGATACAGAGCAGGCTTTGCCTAGAACCAAAGTGGTATTTCTACAGCTGTGCTGCAACTGGAGTAATCAAATCAGATACAAGTCTCCCTGGCTGTGTACATGCAACAGACACTCAGAGGCAGAACGAACCCTTCAAGTTTAGTACTGTATTCATAGCATACTGCAGTTGATGTAAAAATTCCCTGGAAATGTTTATATTGATCTAATTCAGCATATTTCATACTCGGTCTGTGCTGTTGCACCAACATAGAAATAAGAGCTAAGCCAAAACATAAATTGCATTTAATGTGTTTTTTGTTAACAGGCATGGATGGTCGGAAGCGCTTGCAGGTATCAAAAGCCCCCATGTGAAATACATTTGCCCACATGCGTAAGTTTGTAACTTCTCTTGTTTTACCTTTTTCTGTAGAGTTGTATGTTAAGATGCTCTCACAGATGAACTCAGATGGGATTTGGATTTTTTAATATAAAATACCACTTTGAAATAATGTCGATGCTAATAAGTATTTTGTTATTTTTGGGAACTGCTGTGTGATCTACTTTAGGGCAAAGCTGCAGTTTTATTCATACTTTTCTTTTATTATTAATTCAGACTGAAAATAGATTTGGAAAGTTTTATGTGCAAAGTTATAGATTATTTTGATTTTAGGTTTTCACGGGATTGGGGTGTTTGGTTCTTCTCCTCCCCCCCCCCCCCCAACAGTAATTTGTTAAAAGCCTGTCTTAACAAGGAGTAATTTTCTCTGTTCTACTGACAATTAGGTATACTTTGTACTAGGTACATGTACTTAAACTTAGATGGGTGTATAGTAGATGAAACTTCTGTTACCTACAGTGAATTTCAAAGGTTCACAGGGTATTCAGATTTTCAGTGAATAAGGTCACTTGAGCTGTCTTTTTGCAATTTGAGAAGTAGAATACTTCTAAGCAGGGTCAGGAGTCAGTAAATAAAACATTAAGATCTATCTAGTATTTACCCAATGATAGAAAAAATAATTAAGTATAATCATTATTTTAGCACAAAATTCAGGTTATCTTCTGCTCCAACAGTCTTGGGAGATGTGGAGCAGGGATGATAGGGAGATAAGTAGGCAATGTTTTAGTTTGATTACTGGGATGTGATTTGTTCATTTATTTTACCATATGGCCACGCTTTGCTGAGCCCTTCAAAAGGAGCTTAGCAGTATCTGCTCTTTCTTGTTTCTTGCCCTTTGTTTTCTTTCAGTCTTTCCCTATAGAACTTACAGAATCATAGCATTATAAAATCATTCACTGGTTTGGGTTGGAAGGGATCTTAAAGACCACTTAGTTCCAACACCTTCCACTAGATCAGGTTGCTTAAAGCCCCATCCAACCTGGCCTTGAACACTGCCAGGGATGGGGCAGCCACAACTTCTTAGGGCAACCTGTTCCAGTTCCTCACCACCCTCAGTAAAGGATTTCTTTGTAATTAATATCTTATGTTCTTCAGTTTCTGTAGATAAAAACTATAGCCAGATTTAATCCATAACATGGTCCATTGAAGTGGTTGTGGAGTGTCTGAAAAGAGGCTCTGAAGCAGTGTAAGACTGGGAATGAGTCCTGTAGTGAAGGCAGGCACTGCTTAAGCAGATTCAGCTGTTGAGATAAGCATGTGTGGCCAGACTTGTATCTGCTGGTATGCTACATTTAGCTGCTTCCTTAGGTTGGCTGATGCTGCTGTGCAAGGTGCCTTTATCCACTGAGCATTTGTGTAGAAATGTGATAAATAACTGTTACTTAGAAATAACTGAATTGTATATATAAAATATGTATATGATATATATGCAGTACCACCCCCCCCCATACATATAAAGCAGCCTATGAATGCTTTGCTGGCTCTCCACAGAAAGTGGCTAATTCAGCCCTGAATATTAAGTATGTTTGGGCTGGCAGGTTTCAAGAGAGATTTCTTGAAGAGACACTACAAAGTAGCTAATGTTAATTATGGTTTAAAAGAAAGACGGAATTAGGGATATGTAATTTCATGATATAACTGCATCTGCATTATTAAATTTCAGTATATATCTTATGTCATTTGTGTTCATTCTTATTTCTAGGCCGGTTATGCCAGTTTCTTTGAACATGAACATGGCTATGCCATCATGGTGAGTATTTGTTCAGTGGCAGGTGATTCTAATCAAAAGATATCTAGGGGTTTGAACTCATTGTTCTTAATTAACACATGAACAACCTGACTGGCTGGGTTTAATTACATGTAAGTATAAAAGGGTTTTTGCTTTAATTCTATTCTTTTATAGGGCTCTCATGAGTACACTCTAATTCTATGTGTCTATGTAATGGTTATTCCTCTGGACTAATTTGTGTATCTTAAAATACAAACCACATTCATATAGTCTGTAGTTTGTATCATGTATGATGTAGTAGTAGTAGTAGAGATGGAGTGAAAGTATTATTGCTTCCAATAATACTGTGAGAAATATTTAGTGGGTTAGTTGGATATCTAGCAACTGGGTGTTTGATTTTTGTTGTTTTTTTTTTTTAGAACATCCATTCTGAAAAGAAAATAAGAAAAGAAGATAATTTCAATGTTTTTAAACCTGTCCACTTTTTTTTTTCCTCAAGTAACTTGTGTTTGGTTTTCCTATATTTCTTCAAACAGTGTTTTAATTTTGTACGTGCAGCTTGTAAACTGAAATTCCTGCTGATATTTTTGGAGTAAATGTCAGAACTGAGCTGCTTAATCTGCAGCAAGTTACAGAAGATATCAAAACTCAGAAAAGCTTTGTTGACTAGATGTAGCGTTTTAGTCATATTCACAGGTTGTCCATTATTTCTTGTAATATATGGGTGGTTGGTACTAAATAATATATTAGCTAGCATTTTTATCTGGAAATTATCCGACTTTTATTATTTGTGTTTTAGGGAAGTGGAATGGATGCTCTAATGAGTAATGCTTTTGTTGATATTTTTGTAAGGTTTGATATCATTGGACTTTCTCCAGATTCACAGGAAGATGAAGCTGGGATCAAGCAGGCAGCGGAGAATGGTATGCTTAGGAAGTGCTTTCTGTGTCTTAAAAGTGCTTCTTAGTATTCTTAAAAATGAAGTATCAGTCTGTAACAGATTTTAGGAAGACAAAATTATTAGGGAAAATAATATGTATATATTGTATTATTGGTGATCAAAGTTTAGCTGTGTGCATTGTTTGGGTTTTTTGTTTGGTTTGGTATTTTTGTTTTTAAAACCAAACAAGTAAGCAGAGCAGTTCATTCATATAAACACTTCATACTCTCAAATATGAAATGTACATGGGAACCAGTGTACTCTTAAGAGCTTCTGAGTAGCACAGCAGGTTAGAGCTTTATGAGCATCCAGTTGTGATGCTGGATGGCTAGAATAGGATGCCATCCTCTTGGCAGTGGGGCTTTTGCAAGACTTGCGTGTTTTTCTCTTTGGAAATGGTATACAGTGGCACTGGAATTTCTGATCATGCTCAAGATCTTTTGATACTTTTTAATGCATAGCATACTATATTTTCCTTTCACTAGCTTTCTGTTGACATCAGGGAGGACTTTCATCTTCTAGACTTTACATAGAACAGTGTTTTTTAACTACTGGCCATTTATGTTGCAGTTAAAGCACTGATAGATCAAGAAGTAAAAAATGGAATTCCTTCTAATCGAATTATCCTAGGAGGCTTTTCTCAGGTAAGATGTAGTTGGGAAGAACTGTCTTTTTCTAGGAAAGTAACCTAGCTTTCCTAACATGGGAAATCCAGACAATGAATTGAAAAAAGCTGATGTTACGTGCTTCTAAAATTTTAAGGTGTCAGTTTTCTTTTGCCTTAAGAAATGAATGTTTTGTAGTTTCATGCAAATAATTACTATTCCCTGGAAAGTGAATGTGCATGTGGGAAAAAAAGATACTAAAATGAATAGTCTATTTAAAGTCTTAATGCACGTAACATATGTAGCTTTGCTTGAAAATCTTGTATTTTGAATGTAATGTTAATTTGGTAGATATTTGATGGTCTGGATTTATTTCAGAAATCCTTCTCTTCATACTTGAAAGACATCTGTGGTAGGTAGGTTGATAGATTATTCGGTCAATAAAATAGGTTCCCAGTCTCCATGCAAGTAAATTAAAATATTAAAGTAGTGATAATGTGGGGGGAGGAGGGGCAACATGCAAAATAAAAGTTGTACAGGAATACTCGTTTTAGTGTTGGTTCTAAGGAAGAATAGATTGGAATAAAGAAAGACCTTTAAAGGAGGAACCAGACATCTTGAGACAACCATTAAAGGGAACATTACCATCACCATTCTAATACTTCTATCTCTTTATCTCAGGGAGGTGCTTTATCATTGTATACAGCTCTTACAACACACCAGAAATTAGCAGGTGTTGTAGCCCTCAGCTGTTGGCTTCCTCTACGGGCTTCTTTTCCTCAGGTACTTGCTTTTTTCCTAAGCTAATTTGTACTTGGGGTATGGGTATATCTGAAGATTGTATCTTGTGCAGGAATTAGTGGCCATTGTTATTACTGAATATTGACGTTTGCTAACTCAAAAGGCTCTGGAGTTCTGGAGTTTGAATAGCTATCTGCTTAAAATTACATTCCTAGGAAACTTAAAAGGATTCAGCAAATTTTCATTGAATATTAATTTTCCGTTTGCCATTTGTTCCATCTGCAAGACGCTATCTTATTAGAGGCTAGGTATTTAAACAAACAGGTTTTTTTACTTGCCCAAAAATCATGATCTGTTCTGAAATCAGTGCCACAATCTTATTTGCAGGTTTTTGAACTTAATGTGTTGTCAGGCACAGAGCTTATTTCATGAGGAACTTGCAGACTATACATTGTAGTTTTGTTTTTTTTTCTTCAGAATTTAACTGATTTATCATCCCACAGAGCATAGTGCCATGGGGTTATTTTATTTTGAAGTAATTAGTCATACTTCTACTTGTCTCTTTTTTTTCTCCCCTCTAATTCCACCCCTAACAGGGCCCTATCAGTGGTGTCAACAAGGATATTGCTGTTCTTCAGTGCCATGGGGACTGTGACCCATTGGTTCCTTTAATGTTTGGTTCTCTCACTGTTGAGAAGCTGAAGAGCATGATAAATCCTGCCAACGTAACCTTCAGGACTTACTCTGGCATGATGCATAGCTCATGTATTGAGGTGATTTTCTTAATATACAGTGTTTTATCTGGGAGGTTAATTTCCCCCTCACCCCAAACAAATATGTATTGGGTGGGAGTTTTGGAGGGTTGTCTGTGGAATGTTGTGTGGGGTTTGTTGTTATTTGTGTGCGTGTGTGTGGTGTTCTTTAATAACAATGCTTGATGCTACTGACTTATTTTAATGAGTAACTGAATGCCTGGCTGAAAAAGCATCCAAGGCAAAAGTTTGTATGACTGGTGGGAATTTCCTCCTAAGATTGTAGTTTAGGGACTAGGCTAGTTAGTCTATAAAATGCTCTCTCTTTTCTCAAATTTTTATTAGTTGCTCAAAAGAATAAATAAAACACTGAATTGGAAGGCAGATTCTCACAGCATAAATCCAGCTTGGTATTTTGGAGAGAAGAATCCTGTTAGTTGTATGGATGGAGCCATCAAAGGAATAGGGAGGGAGGGAGAGGAGGAGTGTTGATGGTACAGAATAGGAAGCCTTGGATCCTATATTTATGGGTCTGGCTCAACACACAGTTGAGCTGATGTAATGGCTTGCTGCTGCCAGAGAGGGGTAGACTAGTTCCTTCTGCTCATGGCCCTGTGGCACTTTCTTCCTTCTTGTACCAGCTCTGGGGCTGATCAGGTATTTCTTTGAACCATTTGAATTTGCTAAAATGGCAAAAGCTGCTGACTTCAGTTTTGGCAGCTGACATGAGTTGAAGCATTAGAACTCACACAAAGCCAATGGTAGGAGCAAGAAACAGAAGAGGGAGGCAAAGAACAGATCTGCCATTTGTCAGCAGCAGTAACTGTTAATTTGGATTGCTGCATCTTGTGGGAACTGTACCTTTGGACAACCTCTTTGGGATGCACACAGTTGTGTTCAGGCAGTAATATCATTGAGTTGTCACATAAATATATTAATAATTGGTTCCTTCTTACAGCATAGTCTTAATAAAAATATTAGTTATTTTTAATATGGATTAGTTTCCCAGTCTAGTTTGCTGTATTGCCTTTCCTTGGGGAAGGAAGTCTCGTGAAGGTGAAACTGAATAGTTAGGAGGAGAAGCTACTGGGTTTTCACACTGCTACTAACTTGCAGAAGTTTAAAGTATACACAAGGGTGCAGCCTTAGCCACATTCAAATCCTATCCATGTTCAGCCTGGTGCTATTCAGATCACCTGATAATTAATATGTAGTTTGCTTACTCAACTTAAGAGAGAAAGAGAGGGTAATAAAGTAGACTTTGCTCTCTTTCTTGTATTTTGGCCTCCTCTGAGTGCACAGTGCCTGGAAGCGTTATCAGCCTTGACTTGCTGTGTGCAAAGTGGTACAACTGTATCGAGTGCTAATTGCTCAATACTTGTAGTTCATTATAACTGGAATGTTGAACATGATTTAGTGTATCTGAATATATATTAGTATGGAACTTCAGCTAATGCATACTTCTATCTTTAAACAGGAGATGATGGATGTAAAGCAGTTCATAGACAAACATCTACCTCCCATAGACTGAAATAATATGTGAGAAGCCTTCCGTATAAATACACCAGCATCAACTGTGGTAGAGTGTTAATCTTTTCATATGCCTGATAGGAAGCATTACTTCTATACCTGCAGTGTTACTACTGTGTTGCAAATTTATACTTAAGATGAGGATTAAAAGATGTACAAGAAATGGTTATCTTTTTGGTATTAATCATCCATTGGTGGGACTATACGAATGAGGCAGCTAAATAACAATGACAGAATGTAACCTAACATACTGGTTTAAAACATCTGATTTTTTTTTTTGATTGCAGAATTAAACTCTTTGTACAAGTAATTAAAAACTAAATTTAAGTGAGCAACATAAATGTGACCAGTTTAGTTACACTTGAGGCATTATTTGTTCTCAGTACTCACTGAAAACATATTACAGCATTTCCTGCCTAAAGTACACAACATGTAACGCAGTGGGCATATTATGGTAGAATAAATGCTGCTAAGGACAGAGCTTTAAATGTTAATTGCTACTCCAGATAAGGAGGGTTGTTCTATGATGGCTAGAAGTCAGCATATTTTAAACACCTCAGTTTTTAACTGTTTCATATTGGTAGATATTGTTTAAATTCTAAAGGGACTCATTCTGTCTCAGACCATGATTTGATGCTCATTGTCTTTTTTTTTTTAATTACTGTAAACTGGTGTCAAATGCTGACTTGGAACAGAGTTCTGAAGATGTGCATAGAGTCAGTTCAAGTTTCTTTTCAAAATTCCTGGGTTTGTACTGAATATCTGTCTTGTGCTTCAGTTTGTGTAGTTTTCATTTGTGTAGAAATGTTGATACGTTTCACAAGAGTAATTCCAGAACATAGTTTTGATTTTTCTGTCTGCTTTGGAGTAACTAAGTGAAAACAATACAGCTGTATAGTTTTATCTGTTGTTGAAGTCTCATCTGTAACACAGACATTGACTATAATTTGAATTATTTTTAAATAGAAATATAAGTGCAATTAGGATGTAACTTACTTTAAAATTGTACCATGTAGTATTTTCTTTCATTGCTTATTGAGACTTAGCCTAGGAATATGAAGGCCTACTATGGCAAAAAATAAATCTGCAAGACACAGAATGTCTCTTTCAGAAGCTTAAAATCCTAGAACGCACTGCGTTACGGAAATTGATGCTCACTCAAGAGCGTTTTGCAGTTAAGAGCCATAATTTAGTTCTGGAAACAGCTGTTCTTCTGTAGAGCTCAGAGGCTGTCACCACACCGGAATGTTTAAAAAACACACTACAGTTTTTACTACGTATTGGGCTGCATAACAATGTTCTATACTATAATATGTTTGCAAGCAGAGAATATTCCTTTTCGGATGCATCTCTTGTGTCAGCACTGTGCTTCATACCTGCATTTAAGGTACTTTCTCCTCTCCCAGCTTAATCAAGTGGTTCTCTTACAGTGTATATGGATTTATGTCCACAGCATCTGCCAATACAAATGCATAAATGGGGAATTATGCCTCTATAGCCCTTCTTTGCGCTGCCAGAAATCTGACTTGTTCACCTGGCATGAGTTCTTAGTTTTCAGTGCTGGGTTTTGTTTTTTTCATATGTATTGCACTTCATTTACAGGAAGTAATTTTTCTTGTATAATCTAGTCTTTCTGCATTATTAAATGTCTCTTAATATGTAAAATTGGAAAGGAGTTTTTTTCTAAATGGTATTGAAATACACTTAGATATTCCATCTGTGTGGTTGAGAGGGCATGTCTGCTAACTTTGAAGTTTAATTAGTTTTTTCCCTTCAGTCACTGTTCTATAGATCTGCCAATTTGTCTTTCAGTTAATTTAGTTCACAGAAGAAACGGTATTCTTACTGTAGTTGTGCCAAAGTTCTACTGAGAAAACAATATGTCCTAGCTTGGAGTAATTCCTAAATTGCATTAGCTAATTTTGCAGTCCTCCTGAATCGCAAATTGGTAAGCAAACCATATGAAATTTCTCCTAGTTTTCAGATTTACCCTCACCCCCCTGTTGTATAAATTATTCCTTGAATGCTGTCATGTTTCCAGCATTCTTGCACAAGCTTCTGGTTTGGTTTTTTTTTCTGCTATTGCATTTTTGTTCTGTGTTTAAATTGTTTGCAAATGCTGTTCAGCTGTCTTGCTCAACTTCTCATTGTGTGCTCATTTCACATATTCTTTCTTCTGTTAGAATGAGTTTAAAAAAATATTTCTAAGATGTTAAAATGAGATCAGGACTAGCTTTATTCTGTGTTAGCTTTGTAACACTTTCTTTACTTCATGAACTGTGTTCACAAATTGTGGTCAGTTTCTAGTGCTTAACGCATTTTAATCCAAGTCAGCTTCAGCTGTTGTCTCCTTGATCCTTTCAGATGTTTTTCTAGAAATGCTTTATGTGCTACCTTTATTCAAATATTCAGCTATCATAACAAGATTTTTTTCATATTGTTGTTTTGCTGCTTCCCTAATCTACAAAGAGCTGTGTTAGCAAAGTAAATGGAAGTAAATGTTGTGACTTATTCTGAATTTCTGTATTCCAGGAAGAATTCCCCCCAAGTTTTTATTTGCAAAAGTGTATGTGTATGTTGTAGTTGGGGGTTGTTAGGAAGCCCAAAAGCTAGAGGAAACTTCAAGGATGTATTCTGTCTCCTATATTACAGTGTGTATCTTGAGCTCCTGTCTTTTGTACCTTCCCAGCTGATTAGAAAGCTGTGTATATGATGTTGTAGCAGAACTTCTTCACTACCTGAAGGGATTTGATGCTGGGATTATTGCCATAACTGCATGTATTTTTAGGCTTGGTCTAGTGTTGGAGTTTTCATAATATTTTATTAAAATGGAGAAGTCAGACTGTCAGTGTTCTAAATGTGAATGTCCTAGCCTCAAAACCTACAGTTTGAAACTGTCAAATAATGAGATCCAAAATCCCATCACCCAAAAGGGAGTGATGTCTGTCAAACCTTTTAAAGCATGATACGGAAATACTTTGTTTGCAGATCATTTTGTTTCAATGGATCTCTAACTCCCTAATGCATTTTTGATACCAAAATGGTACTTAAATTTGACTGCAGTTTTGTGTGGTCAGAAGCCTGACTGCTTGTTGGAATATGTTGCCCACTTTTTAATGACCATGTTGAGTTACATATTATATGCCAAATCTTTCAGCCATTCATGAGGGAAACCTGTACTGGGTTTTGTACTGTGATGAGGGCTGTATGATTTGGTCTCTTCCTCTTTTGTATAATCACAATACAGTAGGTTGGTAAAAATATTGTACACTGTAACTGGTATTTGAACTGTTAATTAAAATGTGTTCTGTCTAACAGAGTATACTGCACTTCATAGAAATCATTAAGATGCATCTTTTATGTAGAGATGCTATTTGTGTTGATGGATATGACTGAGAACAAACTGTATGTTAATGAAGCCATATGTACAAGGCCTGCGTATCTTAAATTTTATAAAGAAATACTGAACACTTACTCTGTGTTATGATGCGTAAGCCATTTATATTTAATATAAACCTTTTAGATGTAATTTACTTATTTTACTCTTTTTATTTATGATAAGAAATCTTAACTTTGGAAATTATTTCTGTAGTAGGGAAACTTGTAAAATCTTTTCATTTTTATCATTGTGAAATAAATTTCAAACAGCGTTTGGGCAAGTACTAAAGACTTTTTCCATATTTACCTGAAGGAAGTTGAGCTTTCATGTGCTGCAAAACAGGCAGTTTAGAGGGTTCTTGCAAATACTTTGGATGGTAATTACGCATGATGCTGCAATACAAGAGAACGATGGTTTGTAGTTACTGAATCTAAAAAGGGGGGAAAAAAATCACATAGCAAGTTATGTTTTGCTGCCTTATTGAGAGAATACTGAGTATGATTTTATTCTTTTTTTTTTTTTCCTTCATGTGCTGGGTTAATTTTAACTTTTTTTTTTTTAATTTGCAGTAATTTGGAAAGGTAGATGAAATTAAAATATCTTCTAGTAGCCTTATTGTAGGAAGCTGAAGTCTTCTCACTATTTTGCTGTGCCTTTCTCTGGGGTTTCTGTGGTTTTGGGGAGCCTTTGAAGTTATATTAGGTTTGGCATACGTACCACTTAACAGTTAAGAAGCAGTTTTCAGGTCAGGGTTTACATGTGCTTTTTTAGGTTAATTGTAATATTTGAAGCTGATCAGTGGCACACATAGTGTGGAGCACTCTAGAGAAAACTTGTGATTATCTGAGAAGACAGCCTGGGAAGGAATGGGGTGTACATAAAAATCATAGAATGGTTTGGGTTGGAAGGGACCTTAAAGATCATCTAGTTCTAAACCCCCTGCCATGGACAGGGACACCTTCCACCAGACCAGCTTGCTCAAAGCCCTGTCCAGCCTGGCCTTGAACACTGTCAGGGATGGAGCATCTGCAACTTCTCTGGGGACCTGTTGCACTGTCTCACCACCCTCATAGTGAAGAATTTCTTCCTAATATCTAATCTAAATCTACCCTCTTTCTGTTTAAAGCCATTCCCTCATGTCCTATCACTACAGGCCCTTGTAAAAAGTTCCTCTCCAGCTTTCATATAGTAAAGGAAGACTCCCCTTCCTCAAGCAGCTTAAAGCAACTAAAAGGTTGCTTATCTCCGTAGACTGATGTCTGAAAGTCAGCATGCAGTACAGTTAGGAAGTTCATGAGTAGATGGAAATGCACAATAGATGCAGTGCTATATATGAATATATTGTGGCAACTAACAAGTATAAGAATAGCTAGTAAGAAAAAAGATGTGGTACCGTACAGAATAATATGTCAGTTTCTATTTTATGGAAAACTTTTTGAGTAATGTTCAATTTCTGTTTACTTTTAGCCCTGGCACCCCTAAAGAGATAATTGTGATGAAAAACATTCCCTGGAATTAGCGTAGTAAATAGATTACAATGTGCTATTGTATTAACCTTTACCCAGTATAGTATGAGACCACTTGTGTCAGTGAAGGTGACTTTCAAGAAGTTTTCAGAATGACGGTTGGTTAACTTGGAAATAGGATTCTTTGAAGAATAATAGCTGCAGGGAAAAATAAAATCTGTTCTTTCTTCTCTCCCTCCTCTCTCCCCCACCCTTCATTGCCTGCCACTCTCATGTTACCACCATTTGCCTTTGGGATAACAGGTTTTATTAATTCTCTTTGAGTGAAACAAATGCCTTTGATGTAGCTGGTTAAAGCTGATTTAAATGAAGTACTTGTATAATTTAATGGACATCCACAAGTGAATCAGTAGATAATGGCTGTCTCTTAGTTCCAATTACTACAAGAGAGCAATCCATTGCCTCTTTTTTTTTTTTTCTCTGCAAAATTTTTCTAGGCAGTTTGCTGAGGTGTAGTGAGCCTTGCTTCAGGCATCTAAGGAGGAGGTGTAGCTTCTGTGTGTGGAGAAGGTAGACTTCCCTCAGGATTGTTCAGGGTTTTTTTTTAAAAAGGCTACTTGTTTACATTAAGAGATGGAGCCGATGGGGTCTGAAAGTTGGAGTCTTAATGTTCTCTGTGAATATGAGCAAACTCTTCAAGTAGCTTCTGCTTGAAATTCCATTTGCTATAGCTCTACTTGTGTATCATGGTTGGGCTCATATCTTCTTCCCCAGTGAAGTTTGGGGATCAGTTGGCTGATTCAGACTGTTTCAACTTATGTTTTGTTAGGTCTAAGTCACCAGTAGAGTGAAGGCTCAAGTAAAGAGGAGAGTTATAATAACACATGGTTACATAAAACGTTTGGGAATGCTGTGAATGTTGTGTTTTGCATAGTTGTGTTAACACTTGATTAGAGGAACTTTTCCCATACAGAATGTTAGTCCTGAAAAAGAGCATGGAAGTGCCTTCATAGGAGTTCAGAGGTGCTTTGCTACACATTTTCGTGTGCTGCTGTTTACACTTCTCCATCTAACCCCCTTCACCCCTCAAAAATTCTCAAGATGCTTTCTCTTATCAAATGAGATTAGTAAGAGCTGCAATGTTTTGTATGTGTACCCTCTTAAGAGAGCTACGTCTACCTATTAAGTCTAGGTTATCATGGAAGATCCTGTGGTGCAGCAACTGATGGGCTGTAGGGAGTCAGATGCAGGCTCTTTGCAGCAGCAGGTGTATGATACCTTTTGGAAAACATTGCAAAAGAATACTGAGAATATGCTTTAACAGGTAAAGGCAGTGCAACAGTGTGTTATTTATTCTGTCCAATGGGTTTGCTTAAAATGAAAGCAAAAAGTTGCCTAGTTTCAGGTTTTGCTTGGTCTCTCTTCTTTCTGCTATTGTTCTTTGGACTTGCAGTGACATGTTATAGGAGAAATTGATGCTGTACAAAGCTGCTTGGTTTAGAACCAATTAAAAGGGAACAGTCATGGAGACTGCTGTGTATTTCTTTGCAGTAAAGAATTGCTGCCCCAAGGATGATAGAGCAGCTAATACGAAGAGTCTGGTTAGTACTGGTTCAGTTAATTGAGTATTGTTCTGATATTGTAGCATACAGTACAAATAATGTGAGCTGTGGTTTGTTTCCTTTTAATACATCTGTTTGCAAAAAGATATGCATTACCATCTGCTTGGTCCCTGATTTCTCCACTGAAATACTTCCCTGATGCCATGTCTATTGGTTTTGTTGCTAGGTGTGACATGCTTTCCGCTTACAGTCCCGCTGCAGGCTTTTTGTAAGTGCTATATAGCAATTAATTTACAATTATCATTTCCTTACCTGGTACATTTTGGATGTTAATAGATTTCATCTGCATTTTTTAACACTTTGCATGCATTTCCAATTAAGAAGGTGCTGGATTGTGTTTTTAAAGAAATGAATACTGTAAGACTTCATTCTAGAACTTAAATATGTTCAAAGTAATCATACCGAGTTGAGATTCCTAGCTTTCCAATAGCATTATCTCTGACCTCACTTGCACCCACTGTTGAACACGTACAAGCTTGTTTACCATCTAGTGTCGTGGTAACTCTCAGCTGCTAACTCACTGTGTACTGCTTTTATCACTGATGTGGTTGTAGGGGAAATGGTGATAAATTTCATTTGAGGTTAACATCTGATTTAACCTGAGTCTGTTATTACAGGTGCTGAGTTAATGCATCTGGACAAAATGGAATTAAATCTGAACTGGTACGATCCCTTAAATGTTACAGCAAGCACTGCTGTTTGGTTTTGGCGTTTTTTTTTCTCCAGAATTTGTTGCTGAAAGAGTAGTTATTCTTTTCCTTAAGAATTCATCCCTTTGTTGGGTTTTTTTATCTCCTTGGGCAGAACAGCCAAAATTTCTGAATGCTTGTCCAGTTCATGGCCCAGATTTAACCTATGGCAAGATCCTGTCTAGGTCCCATATAATTTTAGTTGCCTCTGATCTGCTTCTGTGTGTCAGCCCTGTCAGCTGGCAGGTGCTGTGACCACTGTGTGCATTGACCATGATGTACAAGTGCCTAAAACCCACCTGCCTCTCTGTGGCTTCAAAACGCAAGACAGTTTTGCTGTGAAGAGTGCATGATGCAGGTGCAGTGGCAGAATAGTTAGGGTTGGAAAGGACCTTAAGATCATCTAATTCAAACCCCCCTGCCATGGGCAGGGACACCTCACACTAAACCGTTGCTCTGTCCAACCTGGCCTTGAACACCACCAGGGAAAAGGCCTGTCTTACCTCTTCTCCAAAATGTACGTATATTACAGTCCTGGGTTTACAACTTGGGCATCCACAGCATCTAGCTGCTTACTAATAATAGAGCTGCCTGTGTAAGCACCCTCCTTAATCATAGTAAGGGATAATCTTTCTGTAACCTTCAGCGATGCTTGCAATTTTGTTGAAGTAAATGCTTCTGTTTTACCGTGAAAAAAGGTGGTTTAATGATGCTGCTGTTTGCCGCATGAAAGACCTGTAACTCGATGATCGGAGTTGTCACTCTGGTATACCATATAAATGTGAGGAACTTTGTAAATGTGATACTGGAACATAATGTCTCACTGGAATGTACATATGGTTCAGGCTTGGAAGCACTGTAGCATGTTACAGTGTGACGCCTGGGCGATGCGAAAATTTATCTCCAACTCTGTTGTACTGACTACTAAAACTGCAGTGTGAAATCCTCGCTCCGTTTTATACCAAAGTAACTAGGGAAGACTTTTAAGAAAAACCATTTCTGTTACAGGGAAGAGGGGATTTACCATCCACTTCAACCTCACAAGATCAGGTGTTTGCTGGCTGAGGATGAGATGCGGAGGCGGTGAGAGGCCCCGGCACCACTTAACTGCACGTCCGTGGGGTTTGGGGTTTTTTGGGGGCGAGGCTCGGAACGCGCAGCAACCCCTTACTCTTCTCTTGCCGCGCTCTCGGCGTTCTGTAGCGCTGCCTGGCTCCTGCGGCCGGCGCTCGACGCGCGCTGCCTGGCGCCGCCGCTCGGGCTGCTGGGTCGGGTCTGGGCGCTGCGGCGCGGCCTGGCTCAGCTCCTGCCCTCTCAGCTCTTCGGAGGTCCCGGCCGCCCCTCGAAAGACGGGAGGGGCATCTGCGGGGCTCTGCTCGCTTCATCTTCCACCCACCGCGCCAGGTCCAGCTTGGACCGCCGCAGCCATGACCACGGAGGACGAGATCATCCGCATCGCCAAGAAGATGGACAAGATGGTGCAGAAGAAGAACGCGGTGAGCGGGGACGGGGCGGGACGAGAGGTCGGTCGGCAGCACGGAGACGCCGCGGGCTCCGGCGCAGCCCCGGCCATCCCCGCGCTCCCTCCTTTCAGCGGGCCCGGAGTCCGTTCCCGCCGCGCCCGGCCCGGGGCCTTTCGCCCGGCTCCGTTTCTCCGCCGAAGCTGCCGAGCTGGTGGCCGGCCCGGCCCGCCCGCCGCGGGGTCCCTAGCCCTGTCAGCCAGGCCTCCGCCCCGACAGGTTATTCTGGCCATCCTCGGCGGCGGGCGGGGAGCGGTGCCTCTTCCCGCTCCAGCGCGGTATCGCGCCCGGTGTCTCCGGCCGAGAGGAGGCTCCTGTCCCGGCATCGAGCGGCCCTCGCTGAGAGCACTAATCTGCGTTTCCCTGCTCTCCCCCATTCATTAAAATCGCGATAGTGGTGAGGCACTGGCACAGGTTGCCCAAAGAAGCTGTGGCTGCCCCATTCCTGGCAGTGTTCAAGGCCAGGCTGGACAGGGCTTTGAGCAACCTGGTCTACTGGAAGGTGCCCCTGCCCACGGCAGGGGAGTTGGAACTGGATGAACTTCAAGGCCCCTTTCAACCCAAACAGTGCTGCGATTCTGTGATAATACCGGCCTTGCTCGAGAGACAGCATTGTTTGGGTGGTAATACCGGCCTCGATTGAGAGCAGGACGCGAAGCGGTGGGGGAGCCCGGCCGACTGGAGGAGAGTGACTGCGGAGCGGGTTTCTTTTAGATGAGTCGATTTTGCTTCCAAGCATGAAAGCTGGAGCTTTATGGGGGGTGTGTATTCAGATACGCGTGAAGGATCCTAATAACTTTAGCTCCAGAATGGAGGTAGACTACAGTTAGGTAAATTCATTTAGGTTACTTCAAATGGTATTCTTATGCCATTGATACAGAATTTATTGAGGTAACATTACAGTGTTTCTGCTGTTGTTACAAAAACATCAAAATACATAAAATTAGAGTGTGCAGTAACAGCCAAATACCTGATTATGGTTACACATAAAATAGTGTTGCAAAGTGTGTTTACTGCTCATCAGCAAGGCACATACTTGTTCTCTTGTAATTTGTGTGTTTATGATTCCTGTTCTTCCTTCAAGCTACTATTTTAATACATAAAGTTAAGCTTGTTTTTTGGTTTTGTTTCTTTTTTTTTTTCTGTGTGTTATAATAATACATTAAATGCTCATTGTTGAGTGGTGTGGAATTTCAATTTATAGAAGGTGTTGGTTTTTTTTTTTACATTTAAGATAATGGAAATTGTAAATATTTTTTTTTTAATAGGATGTGCATGTTTATAAAAATACTGATGGCATTAAGCCAATGAAATTTGTTTTGTTCAGAATCCAAACAAATTAATTGCAAAGGCACACAGGCTGTGCTTTGCTTTGTTTCAAAATCCTTGATGTTCTGTAATATTGCATGGTTTAATTTTGATGCCTTTGAACCCTCTAATGGTACAGTGTGGAGGCAGGAGTCTTGTCTAGTGAAAGGAATTTTTTATTACCAACATTTATTAATTTGGTTTACTTTTTTTTTCCTTTTGGTTCTCTCCCTCTTTCTTTTTATTTCTATTCCCCATGCTTTTCAGCACGGAAGAATTCACTACTTCACTTTCCTGACTTTAAAAGTAGTGGCACTTTCCTGACTTTAAAAGTAGTGGCACTTTCCTGACTTTAAAAGTAGTGACACTTTCCTAACTTTAAAAGTAGTGGCTCTTTCCGATGAGGTGTCAAAGGATAGAAACATACTGACTGAAATCTTTAAATACTATGGAAATGACAACAATAAAGTGTGGTCAGTTCAGTTTTACTTGGAAGACTTCTGACAATGAAAGAAAATGACAATTCCCAGTTAATATGGGAATGACTGTGCTGGAGAGCAGCGCTGCAGTGATACCAGAGATGTTCCAGGTGACCGCAGTATATTTCTCTATAATCTGGGAGATTTAGGAGGTTGGATGTAATTCCTAGCAGCAACTGGGGACATATATTTGTACTGTAGCATGTGTAACCTACTGACCTTTAAAATCTCTAGGGAGCAGTGCAGTGTCTTGGCCGGGATCAAGGTAGGTCAATTTACCAGACTCGGCAGGCGCAGCTGGGCTGGCCAGAGCCGGCACTTGAGTCTTCATCTTCACCCCGCTCTCAGAAGCAAGAGTGATGGGAGCACCAGAAGCAGTTGTGATTCTGTACTTTGTTGGGACAGACCTTGTTTGTTCCAGGTCATTACCACATGCAGGAGGCTCTGTTGTTAGTTTGAGGCTGTCTCAAAAGCCTTCTGAGGCTGAGGGCTTGAGCTGCCTCTGTGGCTAGCAGTGGAGATCTGACATTTTATCCAACGCACGTGTACATAAAAACAGTTGTAGATAGGAGAGGAACTATATCAGTATTTAACTGAGGAGATGTCTGTGTTTTTCTTACTAGCCTTTGTCATTTAGAAGGTATTTCTTCTTTAATTGCATAATGTGATTTCCTACCTAATCCTGTCCTCCAGTCAGAATTTTAACTTTAGCAAAATTAACATCATTTCTATGAAGAGGTACTTCATTGTCTCACAAAGATGAAGCTGAATGAGAAATTCATTCTTAAATAAGTACCTGCTAGATAATGGTGCTCCTGACAACCTCTTGTATTCCTTGCTCCATTTTTACCCAGCAAGAGCAGGTATTTGGTGCATATCTTTGAGAATGATTTGAAACCCATCAATTAAAAAAATAAAAGGGATTTAATTGCAGCTGTGAAGATTTCCTAACTATTTTTGTGAAGTGACATAGTTCTTTTGTTTTGAAGGACAAAATAATAATGAAATTCTGTATTTAATACAGTGTGAGATAAATATTTCTGCTGTTACTTCAGATGCTTTGAAGTAGATACTCCTCCTTCAGAATAGCTGTGATTGGATTAAAACACATGTAGTGCTTTCCTTGTAGCTTTTGTTGTACATAAATACACTTTTCTTTCATTAAGCTGCTGTAATGAACAAGTATGAAAAAAGGGTTGGGTTAAAAAAATCGGGAGCAGTTGAATAGGTTTAGAGAAGAAGATGTAAAATTGTCCATGTTATTAAATGTTTGCTGCCTTAAGTAGAACAGAATTGTAACTGGGTGACTCTGCTGTCTTGAGAAACATACTCCATTAGCTTTAAAATATGAGTACGAAACATCATTCTGGTGTTGTGATTTGTCCAGCTGTGGGAAGCTTAGAGGAGGAGTCTGCTAAACCTGTGTGAAGCTGACTTCTGTTAATTCAAGTAGCAACCTAAACTGGAAGCCAGCTGTCCTAGTGGAATAGGGCATTGCGTTTCATTTACTATAAAATCATAGAAATGCTTTTAAAAGAAGATTTATAATAATATTCTTTTATTTTTTTTGTTTTTTTTTTTTAAACATTACATTAGAAAAATAGGAATTGCAAGATTTACGGTGCAGTTTCCAGTCTGGTTTTGCAAAAAGGAAGACATTTGACTTTATGCCAAGAAAAGGGGTTATGAAAAACTGTTTAGTTGTCGTGAGTTTAAACTCAAATTTCATTTTAAAGCATCTAATTCTTGGTACACTTAATATAATTGATTAGAATGAAAACTTAGAAAGCATTAGTGCATTGGAAATTTTGGTAATTTGGTACAGAAAACAGTATGAAATGTAGGTAACATCTGCGTAGAGAATACCTGGGTGGGTTTTTTTACTTGTTGCCTGGTTTGTTAACCTCCAGTGTTTCAAGTTACTAGTTTTGGAAAATGTTTAGACTTGGAGTAATAAAGTTGTTTTGACACATACAGTTGGAATGGGATTTTATAGGCAAAGAAATTCTGACTAGACAATTTCTAAGGTGAGGTGAGGAGAGTGCTACTTTGCATTGCAACATCATTGTTATGCTGAAATTGCAGACTACAGTAACCTAGGTTTATTTTGAAATCACATACTGTTCCCAGTTTGCTGATTATTGGTTCAGAGATGTTGTTGGATTGTACGTTTGAAAATGGCATGTTGACTTTTGTTATTCATTTTGTTTCAGCTAAGAAAGTTTTCTTGAATTTGTTTTGTAGCAGTGAAGATAATTAACTTGCTTTACTTGGATGTGTGTTTGCACAGAAGAAACCACATTTACAGCTGTGTAGAAGAAGAAATGGTTTAGTATGCTAAGTCAGTTTAGCTCCTGAAAACAGCATAACATTGCCCAGTCTTGGATCATTGCTGCTATAATAGCTTTGTATATCATGAATAGAAGTTAAATAAGACTTCTTTAGTTTTGTAAATGAATTGAATTTGCATAAGGTGGGACATAGTGAAACGTTTGTTTTTTGTTTTTAGAGGCTTCTTTGCTATCAGGCGTGTTTAAAAAAACAGAGGTTGTAGCAGACATTTGAAAATATGCAAAGCTGTGCCTGTTGCATGTGGCATAGAAGTTCCACTTTCATCTTTCTCAGCTTCTTAGTGGTTATTTTATGTGCTATCTTTAGTGGTTAAATTGTAAGACCTGCAGATGCAGCAGATTACAAGCATTTCCTTGCAACAGGTGTCATATTAGAAGTTGATTAGGGAGAATTTAAAAATAAAGGCAAGGAAAATGCATATTAAAGTAACCAAAAATAGGATGTGCTGAGAGAGAGGTAAGGAAGGAGGAATCAAATTCCAAGGATCTGCAGGATGGAAATTTTGTGGGGTTTATTTCTAAACCTCATGAATCAAAAAAACGAAACAGAGGGAAGGTGGCTTAGCCTGAGTGGCCTCTTCTGTGCAAAGGGTGCACAGTAAGATGTGGATGATGCAAAGCTTTGCTTAAGTAGAGGCTGTAAATTATCAAGGATGGTTAGAGATTAAAGTAAATTATGGAGCTCACATTTATGAAAACTTTGGTTTTAAGTAAGGCCAACACTGCCAAGGAATGAATTGTTAAGAGTAGCTGTGTATAGAGTTTATTAATACCTAACATTTAAGTCTCCAAAATGGTCATCTAGCTAGAAAGTTGCTGCTTAAACATTGTTAATTTTCACCTTTCCTTATGGTCTTAGCATGGGAAAAGGATAAAAAAGAAAAGCCCACAATGGCTGAATAATAAGGGGATTAGCTCAGATGTTACAGAACGTTAGGATGGGCTCTGGCTTCTAGTTTGCAACACGCTGATGCTTTGCCTGTCTGGTATAGGCTGAAGAGTGTTTTCTGCACTAATCTGTATTTCATTGAATTAATATTAAAATTTAATAGTTGAAAATGAGACTTGAAAGACAAATCTTGCTTAGCTTTTTTTATTTGGGCATTTGTTGGTAGACAAACCCACAAAGTTGTCTTTTTCTCTGGGGGAAACTATAGCTGTGCCTAGTAAAATAGTGTAGTCTGGTCATGTTTTTTAAACCAGTAAACTACTTTGGCTTTACCACACCACTGCAAGAATGTTTGCTATATATGGTTTCTATATATTTATATGTACATGTATATATATACACATTACTGATGCACTGTGCAGAGCTTCTCAACTCCAAGTTCTTCTGCTAAACCAGCAGAGGTTGTTCTGAACTGAAAATTGCTGCTGTTTTCTGGCTTGTTTTCTGATGCTGTTAAGTGAAGTGCCTTTGAGGCTGTTTTCCTGAGGATGTGTGTTGGTTAAGTAGTAATTGACAATGCATTTCAGTTATATGGCATAAAGCTTCTTTAGTCTTTGAATGAATACTTTGATTTCTGAGTTAGGGCCTGTTAATGCTTAAGAGTTTGTGAAGCAGAACATTCCTTGTCCTAGAGTAGTTCTGTGGATAATTTGGGAACTGGTGGTTTGAATCTAGTCTGTGACCTTGAAAGCAGATAAGAAAGAGTATGTTGTTGTTATGTTTAAAGTACCTGATTGCTACTGAATTTGACTTTTTTTTTTTTTTTTCCTTCTTTTTTTTGCAGGCTGGAGCTCTTGATTTGTTGAAGGAGCTTAAGAATATTCCCATGACCCTTGAGCTGCTGCAGGTCTGGTTTTCTTACTGTTGTTATGTTGCAGATATTAACTCTGATGATGGTGAAGCCCACAAATTTTGAAGAAGATTGTGCTATTAAAGTAGATTCCTATGTTGAAACTCTTTTGAAGAATGAGTGTTATTATAGTATATATTATACTTCATATATGTATGTTATATATATTATATATATGTGGTATTACATATTGTATGTATATACACTCATTGAGAAAAGCACTGCTAGATGATATAACAGTTTCGTTATTCCCATCTAATATGGGAAGTGACATATTTTCCTGTAATATGACTGTTGCTTCAGTCTGAGCTGTCAGGCTCCTCTGAACAATCTACAGGTGTATGGAACAGGAGGGTGCACATCAGTAGTCTGTACTTGCGCTTGTGTCTTTCTTGAGGGATTTTTGTCAAAGAAAACTGACGTGGCTGCAGGCAGTAACATGACTGTGTCATGTCTAACAAGCTTTATGTAAGCAAATTGATCCTTGCTTAGCTAGGGAGAGAGCCAGTAGCCTTCCTTGCACGTGATTTATCTGGTGGGCAGAGTTGCAAATCTGTTTAGCAGCCACACAGTATTAAAGGCATAGTGTCCCTTGTGCTAATCGTGGATAGTGCACAGCTAAACAATGAGTGAGACAGACGGTGTTTATTTTAACAAACAGGTTTTACTGGAAATTGCATACAAGCATGCAAAACTAGGCTGTAATCTACAGTCCTTTTTAATGACTTCTTGCCAGCTCATGGGACCTGGGAAGCGTAGAGATGGTTATTCTTCAGGGCTTGATTTAGTTCTGCTTTGGTCTAGGAGCTCACCAATTCTCTGTCCTCCTACTCTCTCACAATTTAAAAGTTGCTAACACCTCTTCCTGCTTCAATGGTTACTTCATCAGCTATGTTCCTTACATTTTTTCATTTGCTCTGGTTTAGAGAAGACTAGCTGCCACCATAGGCTTTGTTTTGGATTTAGTCATAGGTTACATATGCTATTGCTCTTACCAACTGAAGGCTACTTAGCCTGCAGCTTGAATGCTTCAGGGATGAAAACAGCTGTTTGCTGCTGTCTCTGAGCCTCTTTACTCAGCAAGCAGATGAAAGGTGGTCTAGAATTTGAAATGGAGAAGAATGATCCATTAAAATGTATTTTGGACTGGCTGAAAAAGGTTTTCATATACCTACACACTTATAAAATGTCACAGAGAGAAAGCAATTCAACAAGTAACACTGGGCTAGGCAAAAATACTGGAGTTTTCCACTTAAAAAGGCTCTGACAAGAACAGCTCTGCAGGATGGAAGACTGAGGGAATTTTAAATGCTGACAGCTGATTTATCATTAAAGCACTGTAATTTTGAGAACGTAACACTGGTCTTTTGCAATTACCAGTGTCAGTTTGCCCGCAAATAAGGTGGTGGATCATTCCTTCCCCTCTCTTAAGGCAAGGCAAGGTCAAGTGTTCTATAAAAGCGAACAAATTAACTATGTTTATGTACTGCCTTTTTAGTAAACTGCTAGACAGTTACCATAATGTTTCTCTTGTGTGATCAGAAGAAGAAAACAATTTATCCAATTAATTTTGAGTTTTACTTGATTTTTTGAGTTTTATTTGTGTAAATGAGTCTGTAAGATGGTGTCTTTTACTTGATGAGAGTAGGCTGTGGTTGTGCGTAGTTATCAAGGGAGGGTTGGGGTTTTTTTGTAGATACTTGAATGAGAAAAATGTATGGTGAGTATATTGTGAAATTTCAAGCACGTTACTCTTTATTGTCTAAACATAATGTTGAAGTGTGTGTTTAAAATATCACAAGAGTTGGATGTGCCGTTAGTATGAGTCCATCCCAAAACACTTCAGTTATAGGTAACTGTTTTCTTTAACCCAAAATACATGTTCAGAGCTGATGCTCAGACCTGGGATTATTTGATGTGTTCCCTTTGCTGAAATAGCTACTGAGTATTTCAATATATTTTTAGTCATGTAGCGCATCCATGGTGCCCCAAGGAAGTGTTGTGTGGGTTGGAAGGAGTAATTTACAGGAACAAGTCATTTCCATTCTTAGCAAGTCACAAAGATTGAAATATTCCTTTAAAGGAGAAGGAAATTTAGTATGAACTACTGCAAAAGTAAATAGAAAATTTATAGTTACTGAGTTAGTAAATGCAACAACCTGATCATTTAAGAGCAAAAAAAAATGTGGTCATTAGTCAAAATATGAAATGATAATAAAATCCTTATTTGTGTTGTTAAATGCTTTTCTCCCCTCGTGAAGCTAAAAGTGTGGGAACGTTTTACTTGTTAGGTTAACATGTTAGTCAGAAGTCTTCTAAAATGAAACTATTGTTGCTTTTGAGCTAAATTTCTATCCTAATCTTCCCCAGTCTTAAAAGGAGTGAATTGTAAATTAATCTCCTTTTCACTCTGTAGGTGGCAGTAGCGCCAAAGGTTTAAAGCCTGTCACTGTCTTAGCCTTTTCAAAGGGGTAGATTAGTCTTAATTGGTTCTGTCTAAAACCAAAACCCTCTGTGCTTAAGATTTTAAAGAATCTCAGTATCACCAAAGTCGTTAGGGACCAAAAATGTGGTCTTTTCCAACTAGTATTACCACTTCTACTGCAGCCACGAAACAGGAATTCTAAGAGTCACTGAAGCAGCCAGCATGCTTCTGATTATGCCAAAACATAAATGCAGTCACTGCTTCACAGAAAAATAAGGCTTTGAGGCCAGAATCCCTGCTAAAAACTTTATATAATGTGAAGATGTAGGTACAATTTTTGCATTGTTAGATGTTTTGTATGTTGTACGTAGTTTAAGTAAGTAATTCTGCAGAGTTGTTTTTAAGTGGTTTGGGAGCAAAAATCTTCTGATTGACTCTTCTTGCTGCCCTGACCTCCCTCCAACTTCTGTGGTGGAGACAAATGGTAATACTATTGTATTTCTTTTTAAAATGTCCATGTGAAAATAAGTTTTGTGAAGGCTGGCACCACTTCATCGTGATATTCTTAAAACCAAGCCAAAACAAGAACAAAACAACGAAACACCACAGCACAAAACCAGGAAAAAAAAATACTTTAAAAATATATGTAAAAGTATAACTTCGTGTATGCTTGCTTGTTAAATTATCTTCATGTCACCTTTCATAGTGGTTATTTTTCTTTCTTTTGCAGTCTACCAGAATTGGAATGTCAGTGAATGCAATACGCAAGCAAAGCACAGATGAAGAAGTTACATCTTTAGCAAAATCTCTGATCAAGTCTTGGAAAAAACTGTTAGGTATGGTGACAGAGGCGTTCTTGCATGTTTTAACTGTATGCAGTCTCAATGCAAATCCTAGACACTGACTTTATTTAGATATGTTTATGCTCCTGTGTAAGTATTGAAACTTTCTTCACTGAGGTAGCTGGTTTTTACTCTTTGACTATCACCAGTGCAGTACTCTGAAAGGGCACTGGTAGAAAAAGTTAATATGTTTTTACTGGGGCTGGTGAGCAGTAGGAAGCCAGTTTCTGTGACATGACTCATTTCTGAAGTCCCGTTGCTTGCTGTTGAGCTAGAGTGACGGTATTGCAGTACTAAGCACTAACGAACCTGTTCTGGACTATTTCCTTTGTCAAATATAACAGGTGCTCTGAAAAGCTTGTGCAAAATCTCATATGAGAGTGTGGTGGCTTTGAAGTTTGGTTATAAAGTGATGTGTGAAGAGGAAGAAAACAGAAAAAAAAAAAAGATGTTAAAAGGCTGTTAGAACTTACAGGTAGTGGGAAATAGATCTGCACTTTCTGAAACCTTCATAGTTTTAAACAACTTACAGATTAGTGAGTTAATACTTTCTGTTTAATTTTCCTTAAAGTAGTGAATGCAGTTAATGAGAACTTTCTGTTAGCAGGGTTTTATTCAGGGTTATTTTGTAGTACTTAATGTGTTTGAAAATACTCAAATCTCAAACTGGGTTCAGCTGTTTTTGTTCACACACTGTACTCTGTTTCATTTCTTTGTATCTAATTTTAGGTAAACTAAGATTTAGGAAGGTTAAAGTTTGAAACAGGTAACAGTTTACTTAATGTTCTGCTGATGGAAACACGTGGCATTCTGTCTAAATATCTGGAAAAATTAGAGTTCCCTGCCATTTGATGTCAGCCTCATTTTCATCAATGGTGAAGTATTTTATCAGGTACTTTATTACTCTCTTGTAAATGGTTTAGAAATACTTTGTATCCATCCGACAGTATATGTATGTAGAAACAGAATTTCTACATAGAATTGCTGTCATAGAATAGAATCATAGAATAGTTAGTGTTGGAAAGGACCTTAAGATCATCTAGTTCCAATCCCCCTGCCAAGCACAGGGATACCTCACACTATACCAGATTGCTCAAAGCCCCATCCAGCCTGGCCTTGAGCACTGCCAGGGATGGAGCATTCACCACTTCTCTGGGCAACCTGTTCCGGTGCCTCAGCACTCTCACAGTAAAGAACTTCTTCCTTACATCCAACCTGAACTTCCCCTGTGTAAGTTCGAACTCATTACCTCTTGTCCTATCACTACAACTACTACAATCCTATCAGCTTCTACATTCTAGTAAGAAGCAACAGTCTTTACAGCAGACATAATTTTTTATCCTTTATTTTAAAAGTTAGATAATAGTAATTAGGTTAGTTTTAGTAATTAGGTAATGCTAGATATGATGATAAAATATTTTCTAAATTATGATAATGACTTACAGACTAAATGTGTGCTTCATAAAGGATCTGATCAGAGTTCAGTGGTAAGTAGTGCAAATTATGTACTTTTTATGGTTCTATTTCCACTTGGAATTTGAAATCCAACTGTATTCTAGCCAGTGCATAAAATGGTAAGATACGCAAGTGGAGAAATGGATTTAACATATTACTTGAGTTATTCTAAAGACTTCTAAAAGCAGCAGCTGGATTGAGTAACCTAGCTCTTGAGTTACTAACCTAAATTAAAATAAAAAGGCCCTATCAAAGTTGGGTTTTGTTTTGTTTTTTTTTTTAATCTAAAGGTTCAAATTTGTGATACTGCGACTTAGTTTAGGCAACAAAGTACAGGAAATACTCTTCCCCCCTACCCCTTCCTGACTGATCCTTAAATGTTCAAACACTGTGAAACACAGGGGGTATTATTCCCTCCAGAGAACCAGAGTGCGTTCATGCTGTGGAAATCTGAAATAAAGACTGTGGTGCCTGATGGTTGCAGCAGGTCAATCTTGGTGCAGCTTGCTGCTGAAAGAGGTGGTCCTGGCTTCCCTCCTGTGCTACAACTGATGCTCAAGTAACTATCCAGGAGACCGGAGCTGGAAACTGACCAGTTGGAAACTAATGGCTTTGTTCATTTCTTCTGGCTTGTGTTTCAGCTGTGTCAGTTTTCTGGTCCAGTTACTGTTTCCTGCACAGAGATTGTGGCAGTAACCTACAGCTGGAGCAAGGTGGACCTTCCCCTTTTGGTGGCTTACTACATTCAGATTGTTGTAAGACAGTTGGGAGGCTCTGCCTAATTCTTCTTGCATTAGGTGAAGTCAAACATATGAGAAATTGGAAAGTAAATAGCAAATACTTGACATTAATCAGAACTGAATACTTTCTTCTTGAGGCAGTAGGTATGTGACTGTGTTCTAATTTTTGTTATAGGAAAGGTATTATTGCATGCGCATTATTGGGCCAAGTCTAGCATAGTTTGGTTGTGCACTTACTACATAAAATCAGATTATTCCTGAAAAAACAGCAGTTCTTGAATTCAAAACTTAGTTAAATTCTCTTTGATTATGATGTAGACCTATAAGGCGTAGTAGGGCAAATGTTTCGCCTCATTTCATTGCTTAATAATTAATTAGAACTTGAAATTTCATAAGTATGGAAGGTAGGCTGTCTGGGCTGCACTAAGTATGGATGGGAATCTTACTGAGTACTCTTACTCTGTTTTGTCATTAGTTTTGACTTTCTCAGAAGAGTACAAAATACGGTATGTTGAGCTGCTTGAGAAATCAGTTTCCATTGTGCTGTTTATAGTGCATGTAAAATGGTATGGATCAAAGATGGCAACAGAAGTGGACAGCTGTTAATCATACCAAGCATTGTACTCAGAGATCTGAAGTCTTTGTGAGTTATTTTTATAAATGACATTTTCAATTTAGGCAAGAATTGTTGACTGTTCAGGCTGCATGTACTGTTTAAGTTCAGTGCTATTGGAACTTAGCTTTTAAGAATGCATGGGAACCATGAGAAGAAATCAGAGTAAGGCTATGAATCACCAGATGTTTATAGCTTGGCTAGAGCCATGCAAGGCTACCAGTGTTTTTTAAGGGGTGTCAAAAGCTGCCCAGCACAAAGCTTCCAAGTTTTATCTGAAGTGACTCACAGAGTGAGCTACAGTGAGAGATCACTTCTAGATGTGGCTGTAAGAATGTTAAACCGCACAGCTGAGTTCGTCACAGTTTACATAAGGAAGCAAATTCAGCTCTCAGAATAAAATACTGTGGAGTTATAACACAGGATTTGCAAATGATTGTTTTGCCAAGTAGCTGAGTATATAGGGTATGCTATGCAGGTAGTGGATCTACGCACACCCATTTTACGTTGAGGGGTGTTCCTTTTTATTAAAAAACAACAACAAATTCGTAAAGGAATTCAACATTCTCCATCACAAATAGTTACTTGCTGAACTCTTAAGAGTATACAGTGAAAAAGAATGTCCAGACCTCTAAGTAAACTCCAGTAAGTTTATATACTGAACTGGAAATGCAAAACGATTGAGCAGTCATCTTAACATTAAGTGCACGTGTGATACCTATTGCCAGTACTAAAAACTAAAAATAGTCTCACTAACATTTTGAAATGCCTATTCCAAAAAAAGTGCATGCCTGAATAATTTTATTTTAAAAGAATGTTGAAGTGCTTGATGTTGTCAAGAGAAGGTAACACCAGCCAGACTTCACAGGAGTGTTTTACTTGCATTACCTTGTTCATGGAATCCTTTGTTATTTCAAACCTGGGTTTGATTCTACTGGAGCAAGCTGGAAAGGTCTAAGATTATCTTACAGTTATGTTAATGCTGTGTCCTGGGTTCAGCAGTAGCAGTCATTTTTCTCCTTCTTAGTAGCTGGTGCAGTGCTGTGTTTTTGACTTTCAGCCTAGGAACAGTGCTGATAACACCGATGTTTTTAGTTGTTGCTGAGTAAGGTTTACTCCAGCCAAAGACTTTCTGAGTCTCATGGTCTGCCAGGGAAGAGGGGAAGTGGGAGGAAGCAGAGACAGGATACCTGACCCAAACTAGCTAAAGAGATATTCCGTACCACAGCATGTCATGTCCAGTGTATAAACTGGGGGCAGTTACCTGGAAGGGCTAGATCACTGCTCGGTCGAACTGGGTATCAGTTGGCGAGTGGTGAGCGGTTGTATTCTCTTCGCTTATTTCCCTTACTGTTGGTGGTGGTGGTAGCAGCAGTGGTTTGTGTTATACCTTAGTTACTGGACTGTTCTTATCTCAACCTCTGGGAGTTACATTCTTTTGATTCTCCTCCCTGTCCTTCAGGGAGCAGGGGGAGGAAGAAGGGAGGAAGTGAGTGAATGGCTGCATGGTTCTGGGTTACCAGCTGGACTTAAACCATGACAGCTGCCATTAGGTAAAGTTGTTCAAGGACATCTAGTAACTTAGTAGCTTTGCTCAAAAAATTGCTACTGACAAAAAGAGTTCCTAAGTTACAGTCTAATAGTGTTTAAGGTTATTGTTTCCTACTGATTAGAGTACATGTCCTTATAAGATATGAAGTGCAAAAGTTATTTCAGTACTTTCATTTCCATATCAAGTATGAGCTTTGGAAATTGTCTCCTGTCAAATGTATGTTTGGAACTGTTTCATCTGCAGTTAGTAGATCTATATTTTGTTCAGATTATCAATGGAGAGATAATAGCAGATGATGCAGATTATATCATACTGTATAGGAGAAAAAACATATATAGGAAAGTTCATATGTCATGCTCTTTTGTCAATTCTGATAATAAAAATCTTTAAAAATGGCAAATGGTTCATGATTTTGTTATTTATAGATTTTAGATATTTTTCCTCCCTATGCTACTACTAGGAAGGAGCTTTTCTGATCTTACCTTCATGTCTTACTGCATCTTGCAGAGGAATTGCTGACAAGTGTAACTGCTTGTGCATCTCAAGATTATTTTTGTCAGGGTCTGGAAAATGTGGCCTAAAGAGCTATTAAGTAGAGTCATTGTTAAATTAATAGCTATGCCACCTGTTACCTGTTCTAATATCTCTTTTTTTTAACTTAATACTCAGAAGACTTTCCAAGTTTTGGGGCTGATACCTGAATCACTAACCTACAGTAACGTGCTAAGTTAAATTCTTATGTGCTTCCAGGGAATAACTAGCCACTTTTCATTAATAATTCTGAAAAAAAATCTCACTTAAAAAAAATTCTTCATTTAAAATTAAATTTATAAGTTAATAACATAGAATCTTAGAATGGTTAGGGTTGGAAAGGACCTTAAGATCATCTAGTTGACCCCCTCCTGCCATGAGTCCAGGGTGTCTTGCCCAAGGCTCTGTCCAGCCTGGCCTTGAACACTGCTAGGGATGGAGCATTTGCTGCTTCTTTGAGATACAGAACATGGCATCTTTATATTTTCTTTTTTTTCTCTTGGTACTAGCAAATGTCGTGAGTTCACTCGTAATATAATTGTAGTTACGAAAATCTACAGTGAAGCTGTTAATGGCTTCTAACATTCAGATTAATTATATTTTCTGGCCAGATATTATTACGTTAAAAATTCTGTTCTAGTAACAAAGAACACTGTTATGTCATGTTTGACCCCTGAAGAGATTATTTCGCTGGAAAAGCTAGAATTATCCTTGAAATTCGGCAGAGAAGAGACTCAGAGCAGCCCTGTGGAGAAGGACTTGGGGGTGTTGGTTGATGAGAAAATGAACATGAGTCGGCTTCAGTGTGTGCTCGCAGCCCAGAAAGCCAACCGTATCCTGGGCTGCATCAAAAGGAGCATGACCAGCAGGTCGAAGGAGGTGATCC
>WYDI02022730.1:0-20284 GCA_009867235.2 Psittacus erithacus
GGCAAAGAAGTCATTAAGAACCTCAGCCTTCTCCAAATCCAGGGTAGCCAGTTCTCCTGATAGCTTCTGGAGGGGGCGTACATTGTCTCTAGTCTGTGTTTTGTTCGCTACGTACCCATAGCATCCCTTCCTGTTATCTTTAACATCTCTAGTGAAGTTTAATTCTAACTGGGCCTTAGGTTTCCTAACCTGGTCCCTAGCTTCTCGGGCAACATCCCTGTGTTCTTCCCAGGCCGCCTGTCCTTGCTTCCAATTCCAATTTCAATTAGGTTTCAAGTTAGCAGGTCATGTTATGAAGAGAATAGTTTGTATTTCTTTCTGCTGTTTTCTCAGTCAGACAATTGCTCCAGGCAGCATTCAGGCTGCTGGCAAGCAGGATCAAGGTATTCTTGAAGCAGCAGTTTAAAATATTAATGCATCAAGCTGCCAGACCTGTGCCAAAAAGTATTTGCCCTCTAGAAGAGTTAGCAGAAGGAGAAACATCTGCGATTCATTCCCTCTGGCACAAAACTTTAATGATAAATGTGGCTTTCAGCTAAGCCTCTGACACTCACTACAGAGGGATGGATTACAGGAGAGGACAGAAAAGTGCCTCTTTGGCTATCAAGAGTTTCCTGCCCCAGCTGCCCCACTGCTGCGTTCCTCTGCCAGCTTGTGTGTAGCTGTAGCAGAAGAGAGACAGTGCATGCAGGTACAGTGAGAAAACTGCTGCTCTTCTCTTTCAGGCTCCTGTTCTAAGACTCCCCTGGAGCTTGTCCAACAGGACCACTCTGAGCACATCCTAGTGAGTAACAGCACAGTGAAAAAAGGTTTTCATAACTGCCTAAGTCTGTCAGTGTTGAAAACCTCACTGTTGTGTGGCAAAGCTCCCTTTGTTTTTCCTCACTCCCACCTTCATCATTAATAGAGATTTACCATAACTGACCCTGCAATCACTGTCTTTGTATCACTTGTATCTGAAACAAAACTTTCTAAAGTGACGTGTAAGTACTCTAATGAATTCCCAGTTTCACCTTAATTAATGTCAGTAATTAAAGATTCAACCCCATACTCTTTCGGGAGTACATTTTATCAAAAAACAATTCACATGGTTAAATGAAAGATATGCCTTGCCTATAATGAGAACTATGTAATGCTTTTGTCTGAAGTAATATTCTACTAAAGCAATTTACTGAATTACCTTAATATCTTCTGCCATCTTTTTTTCCTCTTCTGTAAGTTCTAGGGCAGTTGTTTCATCAGCAGAGAAGTACTTAGATGCAGGGATCATTTTTCCATCCTCAAACTGCAGATTTCTCACTAGTACCTGAAAATTGAGAGGATATGATTTTAAATTACCTGGGAGGTAATACATTCTTGTGAGAAGAGGTTTTAGGCATTAGTATGGTTGTCAAAATAGTAAAGTAAATTGCTTGCAGTAAAGTTCCTACCTGTCTTTCAGATTCTTTCCTAGTATTAGTACATTTTAATCCATATTAGAAATGAATATGTCTTAAGTGAGAAGCAAAACATTAACACCTTCTCCTAGGATGGTAGAGGATTGATAAACTCCAAGCGAATTGGCTGTCTGTTATTAGCAGCTGGATTTGTATAGCTTGACAATTTTATCCTACTTGCACTTCTTGCTAGTTACTCTATCCATGCTCATGTTTGGCAGGGTGAGTACTTACCATCTTCCCATCATTACCAAAAATGATTAGACCATTCTTGGTTATGAGCCCAGGTCTTGAAGCACCTTTTATTGCCAGCTCTTGTCCAGTGGGCACTGAAGCATCAAGTAATGATGACCCATAAAAAGTAACCACCTAAAAGTAAATGGAATTAAAAGTGCACAGTCTCTGAACATGCTCTAAAATTCTAATAATGATACTATTCTGAAGCTTTAACATAATATAAATAAAACTACCTAGACATGGGAAACATGCTACAACATTATTTCTGTATCTTCACAACACAGGACATGTAAAACTTCAGAAGCTGCCTAGACCTGCAAAGCTGCTTAGATGTAACCATGTGCACGCTGGAACCAGTGCAGAAAGGGAAGCACCATTTGTCAGTGCATGCTCAGAGTGAGAGACCAACAGAAGCCTGGCCATGACTGACAGAGTCCAGCTCTGCTCCCAGACTGGCAATGCTAAACACTGCCTCTCTTGGGCTCTTCTGCTCTTTTGGGGTCCCAAATCAGTGACAGTTCTTAGATATTAGGGTAGAACCAGGCTTTGGAGCAGCCTACCAGCAGACGAATAATAGTTAAGTAACAAAATATGGACATCACACCCAAGAAACAACGTGATTTGAAAATATTTTATGTAAGTACAATGTGGACCAAATGTATAGTGCTTTTCATATGCTGAAAATTAAGTAGCTGGGTATGAGATAGATTTATTTCTACATATGATCTAGGCACATATCTGTTTAAAATAAAACCTTTGTTATTTCAGTAGCTCACAGTGTTTCATTTTGCTGGTAATACTATGATGTTGCCCACTGTACAGCATGGGTTGCATTATGCTAAAATGCATGCCTACTTCCCAAATTGAATGGCATAGTCTGATTCTACCCTTCTTACTTATTGCTTTGTACCATGCCCATTTTTTTCATATATTACTCTAATCTTTCATTGAATTAAATGGATCTATCATTTAAAGTAAAATATCTTAACTATTGTGTTCTGTACATTTGTTTAGGTGCCTGTTCTAGATATATACAAAACATGCAGTCATCGAATAAGAGCTAATCCAACATAACTCTTATTTGCATTCACCTGTATGCAGACACTTTTAGTGTTGTAATAAAAAAAGGTCAAAAAGAAGATATAGAAAAGAATAATATACTTCTGGTTTTCAGACCATACCTGGCCATCTATTGTTGCCCATGCTCCAGGCACTTTATCATGCCCTCGAATCCAATTGTGCAAAGATGCTGCAGGTTGGTCCCAGAAGATCTAGGAAATCAAGACATGCCACCTAATTCTTCTCTGTTTAGGTACAAATCAAGTTAGTAATATTTTCTTATATAAGAATTACAAATGTTCCCTCCTTCTCTTTCAACCATTCATACATCTAGAATACAGTAAAGGTCTGGTCTAATAAAGAATGATCAGTAACCTCCAGATGGCTAATCACCAAAGACCTAACAAATGGGATGCTCTTAGCTCTTCTGTGTTCTGTACAGTGTATATCTTTTCACAGATTCTTCTTCTCACACTAATATAATGAAAGTATAACTCTTGCTACTGGGTATTAATTCATAAATGATTAATATTATGACTAACAAAGTTAATGAGCATAGTATAAATATAAATAAGTGTACATCTCGGGTATCACTTTCTGCTGAAAATTATCTGTTTATAGCTTGGATTCTAAGTTCTTTACTAAATCTACAAGCTTCTATTAAAATATTTTTGAATAATTTACTAACCCTTTATAAATTGTTTCAGAAATAGGATCCCTTCTACAACTTGCAATTCCTGCAAGACTTTGAGGAAAAAAGAAATAATGTTTTTAGAATGACATGTATATTTAATACGTAACACCAGTGAAAATATATTCTTTTATCTTTGCAGTATTGTAAGTATATGTACAAAATGACTAAAGAAAGTACCAGAATAGCTATTAAATAACAACACTCTTGTAAGGGTGGTGAGGCACTGGAATGGGTTGCCAAGGGAAGCTGTGAATGCTCCATCCCTGGCAGTGTTCAAGGCCAGGTTGGACAGAGCCTTGGGTGGCATGGTTTAGTGTGAGGTGTCCCTGCCCATAACAGGGGTGTTGGAACTAGATGCTCTTAAGGTCCTTTCCAACCCTAACTATTCTATGATTCTATGGTATCCAGCATCCTTCTTAGTTAAGCACAAAGAATATTTAGAAGTAAGTTATAAGCCAATGAGAACAGTTACACAGCAGGGAGATTAAGCTAGATCATTCCAAGGAAGCTTTCTATATGTTTTATTAAAGGGATGAATAAGACCATCTTTATTCAAAGCTATTTATTTCTAACGCAAGTCAGGAATTGAACTATGATAAAAAGCATCTCCTACAATACTGCAGGTGCAAAGGACTATATTCACCATGGACAAGAGACTGAAATTGTTGGAAAAATTTTTCCTTTTTTTTACCTTTTCTTTCCTTTTTTTTTTTTTTTTTTGATTTTGTACTGGTCTAGAAAAGAAAAGAAGGTGAAACAGCCAGCATTCACTATCAGTTTATGGTGGGCTTCCCAACCACAAAGAAGATCCAGCTAATGCAGGGGGGGATGCTTATACAATATAATTCTTACATGGGTGTTTAAATAATTTTTTTTTGCCTGTTCTTAATGTGACCTGGTTTTTTTTTGTTTTTTCTGGTGCCAAAAGGAAAGGTGCCACTTGATTTTCCCAACATCAGATCTATTCCTGGTAAAAAAATCCAGTATGGACTGCTGGTAAACAGAGCTATCTGTTCAGCGCTGTATTTAAAACTATGATAACATATTAAGAACCCACTGAAGTGTAGCTACCATCTAGCTGTGTGTAGATGATCCCAACTTGGTGAACAAACACCAAGTTTCTAAGTATCTGTAACTGCTGAAAGGGAATAGGAACTTACCTGGGGCTCCACTACATGCATCATTGGAGTTATCCCAGGAATAAGAGGTGAAAAAACAACTGTGCTAAAATTCATGTTAACTATATATTACTACTATTGTAACCTGAGTTAATAACTTTTTTAGTGACATGCATGAGTACAGTGTTATTTAACACACCTCTGCATTTTCCTTTTTCTGGATGCCTTCGTATGTTGCCCCTTCTTTAGGCTGAGGTATACGAGGAGCTTTACCATCAGCAATTAGATGCACAGCTTCCACCTAAGTAAAAACAGAACAGATTTAATGTTAGCTTGATTTGCCTTTTTAAGTCAGTCATACTTGGGAACGACAGCAAAAGACTTTCTGCCGCAAGGAAAACTGGTTTGTTTTTAAAAACTAGGATTACCAAAATCTAGGTGACCAATGATGCACTGATTAACATACACATTTAAATCTCTTTGACAAAAGAAACAGCCTCAGAAATCTGGTGAAAGTGCCTAGTCACCAAACATATACCAGCTGCCTAAATTCTGCAGGACAAGAATGTGGCTCTGTATAATGCATCCAACTCTTTTTCTTTCTGCAAAAAGTTATTTCTCTGCATTTAAATGGAGAGAGAACAAAAATCTAAGTCATGCTGAGTATCTTTTATGCATTTTCTTTTCTTCATTTAAAAGCAATGCAAAAAATGGACAAGCATAAAAAATCCAAAGCAAACCCACCAGGGCTTTGAATATAAACCACCATTCCCCCTCCTCTTTTTCGACAAATCTGTGGAAAAAGCCATATTCCAAACAAATTTGCCTTCTTGCCTTCTGTGGAAATGGGGTATGCTCTGCCTGCTGCCAGCAACAAATACTCTGAGGCTACCTCCTCAGCTGTTGTGAAGCAGTGCAGCTCCACTGAATTCTAGGATTTGACTGAGCACCACAATGTCTGCCTTCCAAATGCGAGCGTCCTGTCTGTATTTCCTCTACTCTCAAACTCGAGCACATGCTTTTCTCTTTCTCTTAAAATGCTGCTATTTAATTCAGCTAAACATACCATAGCCTTTACTCCTTCTGGGAAGAGAAACCGGTTATACAGGTCATCCACAGTATCATTTTGGCCAACATCACATTCTCTCTGCAGAAGGATTGGTCCAGTGTCCAAGCCATCATCAGCCCAAAAAATAGTAAATCCTGCTTTCTTATCTCCTTGAATTAAAGTCCTAGACATAAAAAACAGTCTTAGGGTAAATATAGACAGTATGAAAGTAGCCAGGATATCAACCCTTCTGTTACACATTCATTTACTTTAGGCAGATAGAAAAGAAAATCCTGACTGTCTTTAATACCAGTTTCATTGTTCATTTCATAGTCAGGAACACACAGTTTTGATACTGTTGATGTGCGGTTTCCACAAAGTGACATAAATGCTGCGGCGGAATCCAGTGTCTTACCGCACAGTTCATTGTGATAATTATTTTTAAAGTATTACTAGTGGTAAGGCACACAAAGCAAAAGATGTGCAACAGTTATGTAATTTGAAAGACAAAGCATCTAGACAGCATATTGTCTCAGTAATTCATAATTGTTTACTGTAAATAGCTAAGCCTCATGACTTACCTGAAGGTCAGCGAGGGAAGTACAGTTGCTGCACAGTGGAAAAAGAGCTAAACTTGGAGTGGAAAATGATGGATATGCAACTGTTTCAAGAAAAGTTATTAAGGGAATTTATATACCACCAGATTCCCAGCTGCTGTACATGAACATACAGCCCTGCTTAAAATAGGCCTGTGCTGATTTACATTAGCTCAGGATCTGCCTCTGAGTCTGAAGGGAACTTCAGCCAGTTAGACTCTCCAGTTTTCCTTTGGAACTGCATGTGCCTCAGAATGATAGAATCAAACAGAAGTGTGTTTAAGAGAGCAGCCACAAGTGGATAGATATATCTTTCCTGCATTGTTTTAACCTTTTTTATCCCTTCAAATACAAACGCAGTTTTCAGTAAGACATATCTCATGTAAGTATTCCCTTATCCATGTATAACAGGATCACCTGACATCTGGTCTATACACTTTAAAGCTCAAGTGTATAAAATTTTAATTGTAAAAATATTGACGATATTAATTGTAAGCACTGAAAAGTACATAATTATAAGGAGTAAAGCACACATTTGCGCAGAACAATGGACAAACCCCAAAGATAACTCGGGAAGTTGGCAAGTATAACAAAAGTAAAAGCTTACAGAAGTTTTGTTAGCCCATATCAGATGTTTCACACATTTGAGCAGGACTTTTTCTGTTTTATATTAAAAATTCCAAAGCACCCTTGTGAGAGGTGGATGACCTCAGGGTGGCACTGGAAGAGAAGAACATATTGTGGGCAAATGCCTCTGAAGCTGAACTGGCGACGCGGTAACTCCTGCGTGGCCCCTCCACTGTCCAACAGCTCCCTCTGCAGACGGCTGCTGATAACAAACTGGCGACAGCTAGAAGAGGCTGTAAAGGGTTGAAGCGAGGAACCCTCAGAGGACCAGGGCCCTTGCTGGTGCCTGGTACCCCTTCAGCAGTACCTAATTCTCACAGGCTTCCTCGGTCACGCTGTGGGGGAAAAAAGTCTAATCAGCACCAGGGCTGTAGCCACAACATGCGAAAGAAGTTGTGATGAGGGCAAGGTGTGGGAGGATGAAATACAAGAATGGTGTGAGAATCCTATCTTAGATTAAAGGTCTTAGGACAACAGCCTTTACCTGAGAAAGCAGAAACTTCTGTTTACAGAAGGAGTATGCAAAATAGAGCAAGACTCAGTGTTATACCATTGGGAAACACTCCCATTTCTTCATCTCAGGAAATTCCTGAGAGCTTGTATCTACATCTTCCTGTGAAATAGATCTTGATTAACTTTTCCCCTTCTAGAGCTGTCTAGACGCGCAGTTTCACATTTTAACAACAGACTGCACAGTCCTCCTTTATTTAATCAAATTCTACTGTCTGATGTCTCTGCTGGCTGCCCTCTGACTTTTGATTAAGAATGAGCAATCATTTCTTAGTCACCTTTTCATGTCTTTCATGGCTAAATACACTGCTAGCATATTTCCTTCCTAACAACTTTTTTTCCAGTCCAAAGACTTCTAGTCTTCTATCATGTGGAGACTGTTCTATACCTTTGACAGTCTTTCTTAGCCTTTTCTGAAGCATTTCTAATTTCTTCATCTTCCAAATTAGATGCAGACAGTATTTAAGATCCTTCCATGGTCTTTTTTCTGAGCGGCAACCATTAATTTGAATTTTATTGCTGCTTACATATAGTTAGCATTTTTTCCTTCACGCTCATTGCCTTATGTTTTTTAACTTTGAATCTGACCTCTCACTTTCTTAACCTCAATTTCACGTTATCAAATTCACCGACTTGTGTTGGACGTGTATTCTTTATTAGATCAAAATCAAAGCGACTGATCTAAAGTTTCCTCCTTCCCCTTTCAGCCCTTTTAAAACTATTATTCTTTTGCTGTTTTCCAGCCTCCTGCACCAATGCAATCTGAAGGGATAGAAATGCTACAGGCTGTCCCAAACTGGCAGGACCTTTGCTTGAACGTCCCCTGGTCCTGAGAAAAGATTTCTTATTCATTCATCAGCTCAAGAGAACTGTTCTGACTTATTTTGCACAAAGAAGGGCTCTATGGTAATAGAATCTTATGCTACTCCATCCTGAATACCAACACAGACTTCCTACTGTAGTATTCTCTTTGATAAGCACCTTTTTAAAATCACCTCAATCACTCTACACACCTCCCACCTTTAATGTATTTGGGAAAATCGTTACGATTCAATTTTATACCTTTAAAAGGTTGTTTTGGTTTGGTTTGGGTGTTTTGGTTTTTTTCTTTTTCCTGAATTGCCTTACTCTCATTTTTCTTCCGATTTGCCAGAGTTTATGATCTTTTTGATTTTACTTACTTGGACACAACTGCCATTTTTGAAGGATTTTCTTACATCTCTAATAGTCTCCTCTAATCCTCTGTTTAAGTACTTCAGCTTAGCATTTTTTTTCCCATTAAGGATTAAAAATACAAAAAAAAGAATAAAATTTGCTTTTGCTTTGAATCTACAATACTGTGTCTTTAGATAATCACCATGTTGCCTGTAAGGTTCTTTTAAAATTATTCCTTCATATTTAGGCAATTTCTTACTGAATTTAAACACTGTGATAATGGCATTTATGTTGTCACAAGAATGTTAGATCTGAGTCTACAGGGGCATGATTGCAGTGTAGTTCTTTGACAGGAATATTTCGAATCTAGCTTTGTGCATCACCCAGGAGGACAGCAAGATAAGGTTTTATTCTTGTAGCTTCCCTTCTCTCTCCTCCCTTCTCTTATACTGAATCAAGCCCCATTGTGATACATATCTAGTGCTTGTGGGGAATGAGCTACAAGGGCAGTGTCCTGCCCATAAAAACTCCAGATTGTAGCTTTGCCTATGTAAGTAAAATATAAGAATGTACAGATGAGATCACTGATCTTCCCAGAGTAACAGCTGCACTTAAATTGGAAATCATAATGAATCTCAGGTATGAAATGCAGTTCATGAGCCAAATACTCAGCTGCTTCAGTGAAGTTCCTTCAGAGCACTTGCAAGTCAACAGAACTGTGCCAACATCTATGTAATGGGTACAGACTAACATACTAATGGGACACACATGTAGTTTTGACGCACAAAACTCACCAGTTGATTGCAGAAGCTCCTCTGTGGCGTGGCAGGATGGATGGATGGTAAATAATTGAGCCATGTTTTGGGCAGTCAATAACATCCATGGGGATGAACTGTGTACAGAACGGAAGGACATTTAACTCTGCTCCAACCGATTTGTAGGCTGCAACTACTTCCTGGATAGGCTTGCCTTTAGCCCTCCATCTAGAGAACTTAAAAACAGGAGTTCCATCCTTCTCTGCTGCCAGTGCTGAGGGGCAAGAAAAAAGATATTTTTTTAATTCACATTTTGTGTTAAAGATCTGAACTGGAATCAGAGAGATACTGCATGACAAGTCAAGCAGATCATCAAACATATGATTACAGAGTGTCCTTTGTACTGTTTGGTAAGCTGTCTAAAAACCTTTGGCTTGGATATATTCCATTAATTCTGTCTTTTATTCTCATTCTTACAGCTTAAGTTATTCTCAACTTTAAGGTCACTCAATGAAAGCAGAAAAGAATGATGAATGTTATTGACTATTTAACAATGACACTTAATTTCTTGTCCAGTCATTTGATTTGCCTGCAACTGGTTTGGTTTAGCAGAATTTAATTTTCTACTTCAGCAATTTGTATGTGACTATGACTGCGTACAACTAAGATTCACTTGTGTCAGCAGCATTTGGGCATATGGTGAAAACAATTACAAATGATAGTGGCCTTCAGTAATTTCTTCAAAATTCCATTTACTGATGTCTTCTGGATATGGTTTTGATTATCTGTGAGGCACACACTTTGCTTGAGCTACACTCAAATTTAAGCTCAAAGAGGAGAAAAGAAAAACAACTGTACTAACTGCAGAGAGAATTTTTAGGTGTTTGATAAATTCCATTATGCAACTGCTTACTAACTTGTCACAGAGAGCAAGAGTCAAACTCTACATCTGTTAAGTTGCATGTGTAATAGGAAGAAAAGGAAAAACAAGAACAGTTACGGAAAATTTATCTAATTTATATTTCTATACACATTTTTATACTTTACTTTCTTTTTTTCACTTCTGAAATTGGATCTTGACTTTAACCAAAGCATCTTTAGCCCTTTAACATAGGTCTTAAGTAATTACTTAGATACAAGCCATTGGAAGATAGCGTGTACTGCAATTTCTTTTAGAAACAAAAATTGCAGCTGTCTGAGGATACAGAAACATTTTTAAATTTCACTTGAGACTTAAGCTCTTTCAGTCATCTAAAAGTAAAAAACAATAAAGTAGTAATTTTTTTTAATATTGGGAGAGCAATAAACTAATTCTACAGTTTAGTTAAAGTAAATATACAATTAAAGTCAATGGAAGATTTACTGAATTATATCTGCTAGTGTAATAACTGTACAATAAAAGTTTATATAATGTAAAAGTATTATGGTATGCTTCCAGAGCTGAAGAGTTGAACTGTTTTTTTCTAAACAAATAGTTGCCTCTTCTAATTCTTCAAAGTTAAGTCTTTGTGATTTACTCTTTTAATGTGATTAAATCTTTAAATGAGGTAGAGTTACAGAATGCAATAAACTTGAGAACTATATGCTAGCTTGGGAGCACCCTAGTTCACATAAGTAAAAGTTATGTTTGATTCTTCTCTAATAAGAGTTGTGTAAAAACATGTCAGGACCTGATCAAAAAAAACCCCAAAACTGACAGAGACTTGAACTTTAGACAGCTCATAGAATGTTAGTTTTAATTTCAGATTATCCATGCAAGTACATTCCATTCTGGCACTTCTATTTGCTAATCATATTATTTCACTATTTTTGTGCCAATGAATAAAAAAACCCTGAAAGGTTACAATTCAGATTATTCCCAAGTAGCTTCTTTGTCCCCCCTGGGTTCTGTTCTATGAGTACAATTCTGTTGTCATGCAACAGCTCTTTCTTTAGGAAGTCTAGAAAATCCTTATGCATCTTGACAGTGGGAAAAGGCAGAGCAAAGCCTCCTCTAATGTTTTCAGTTGGTTTTCCATAGTCTAGGTGGAAGAGTAATAGGCTCTGCAGGGACACTGCAGCATGCAAGCTTGTCGGGAAGGGCAGAAAGCCAGGGATAAAGAGTCTTGGCTCCATGCCTTGAGTGTCCCAGCCATCAGTGAAACAGGTGACAGACATTTGTGCTTGAGTACTGGCTCAACAACTATTAGCTTTATGATACATTTCTAGTTCAGAATGATTACCTCTGGGATGTACATTCAAATAAGGTACAGAGATTAATTTATTTTTCAAATATCTTAATGTATGGCTCTGTATGGCTAGAAACAATTTTTAAATACTGACAACGTTAAACTGGTTCTGGCACTTATGTTTGTTAAAGCATAGTTCTTTTTCTTGTGCTGAATCAGTGTAATAAGGACAATATATGCAAGTCACCTCCATACAGATATCACCTCTCACGAAAAGGCAAGTTTGTTATGTATGCCTGTAATTTTAACATTTGGATTAAAGTTACACCTACCCAAAGGATCAGCTTGTCCATTCTTGTCAGGCACTGTGAATACTCCCACAACTTTATGTCCCTCTTTTCTCAGCTTGTTATAAACTTCTTGCCCAAAAATACTTTGACCTATAAGGGCTAGCTTTAGCTTATGTTGATAAGCCTGGTAAAAAGAATTAAAACATGGCATGTTACAGGATGCAAAGAAAATACATTATAGCTTACATCTCTCTCTTGCACTTTCTTGATCAATGTTCATTTCAATTTTAAGGGTAAGAGTCTTTCTATCCCAATAACCTTTGAAGGAATAATATTATTTTATTATTATTATTTTTTTATTAATGACAGGCAATATACAATTCTGAAAGACATGAAAGTATCATCTGATAATGTCACTGATGTTTATATGGCTTTCCCAGATTGTCATTAGACAGACCCACTGCTGGTTACAAGAGGCGTATCAGGCTCCATGATCTTATTCAGATAGAACTAATGAGGTAAGAAATTAAAATGCATCTTTTGAAACAGATACATAAAACACTTTTTCTAAGTATAATTTAGGTGCCTGAAACACACCCTTTATTACAGGGATTTACCCTATAATTAGATGGTATTGTATTATATATGGTTAATATGCATAGGCTAAAGAAGATAAGCTTGCATTGCTCCTGCCAAGTTAAAGGTAATGAGCATCCATTTGATCCTCCTACAAGGAAATACTGCTAAATGTGAGGTTCCCTTGCTGGACTTCCACTGTCTTCTGCATTTGCATCCCACTACACTAGACATGCTTTTAAGCTTCTTCAGACTGAGTATGTGGGAATAACTGCCCCAACTTTTTATTTTTAGAATAGTTAGGATCACAACACTACCATAACACCAGGATATGATGTACTGCTATGTTATTTAAGTGCTTGCACCCTGAGAAACTACCAGTTCCTTTAGAGTCCCTTTAGATTTAGGAGACAATTGAGCTTCTCTCTCACCCTACCTCCAGTCCCTTGCCTCTAACACCTCCTTTATCCCTGAACTGGTATTTCTGTAGCTGCATGAACTGGATTAGGGTACTGAGGAGGGGAGGCACTGACCTACCAAAACGTGGCTTGTTCTTAGCTGGATCTATTCGCTGAAATAGTTCATTGCACTGCCATGAGTTCTAACACAGGTCCAGCAGGGGAGCAGGAATGAGCACGTAAGCACAGGCAGAAAAGTGGAACTATCCCTATAAGCACTGCCTTTGCAGTTTTCATCAGCTCCTGGAAACCTGAAACCCTTGAAAAACAAATGGACTAGCAGACCTGGTTATGAAGGAAAGGTCTACACAAGATATACAGAAAACTTACCTTTCTTGAAGCTAAATCTGGTAGAAACTATTCCCAGACTCAATCTATAAAGATACCTCCTCTCAGGGAGGTATCCACATACTTTCCCCCTCTTTATTCTTAAGTTCAGCTTTCACAAATGGACCTTGACTTCCATGTTTTCTATATGACCCTTTAGATGCCGTAAGCTTGGAATGATGAAAAAGAATCAAAGCACTGTTTGAATATCTTAACCACTCGCATTTGCTTTGTATGTTGGCACTTGTATGTTTTCCTCCTACCTCTTTTCCCTTATGGTACTGAGAAAGGAGGATTCTATTTGGGTTATTGATTGGATACCCATGGTCTGGACTGCCAATCAAATCATATGAAAAATTCTATGACAAAGAGAAATGTCTTGAAAAAGAGGCTGCTTAAAACTGCAATCCATTTTCTTGCAATTCATTTCACAGCTGAAATACTACGGATGTATTTTGCTGGCTTCAAGTTACATTTTATTTGTGCAGCTGTCCTTAGAAAAGGGAGTTATGAGTTGGTAAATTTCATTACAGGAATATTGAAGTGTGCTTTTTATCTTTCGTATAAAACAATCAGAAATAACTATTTGGCCAGAGGCAGTATTGTCTCTCAGAATGAAACTTCATAGTAAAACTGTCGCTGTATTACAGCATTAGTCAGCATCAGTGCAACTGCAGTAGTAACAAGAAGATGCAGAGGTAGACATAACTCAGGCTCTTGCAAAAATCAGATTGTTGTATTTGGCTGGTAAAAGACTGTGAGACTGATGATGATAATACTACTAACCAATGCTGCACTGCTGGCAGTATTGCTTAAAATACGACCATGAGACAAGACCTTGTTCTGAATTACCATGAGCACAACTTATTCTTGCAATGCAATCCTTATGTAGCAATGCCCAAGGGATACAGGTAGATCTTACTACCAACGCTTTATGACAGGTATCTTTGCTTGTACAGCAGAAATATTGCTGCACTATAAAAAGTGATTAATCATCAGATTTTCCTATTTAACTATAGCAGGCAAATTGGAGGACTAACCTGCTGGATCACTGAACACGTGAAGACTCATGATTTGGAACTGGAACTGGTATGCACTTCCATGCATACAATTACTCTATTACTGTACTATGATTACTCGTTGATTACTGTACTATGCTAATTTACAGTGGTAGCCCAACTGATACTTTGAAGAAACATTAAAGACAGTCCCGATGATAATTATTGACTTTCGTCCTTTGTTAACATCTCTTCATAAGAATACAAGACTGAAAGGGATCTTCTTACCTAATGGATCTGGTCCTCCTCCATCACAAGCAATCATTTCACAGGATTGCTTTCATAATTTTACCGAACCTCCTTTTTAAAGTACTGACTTGCTGCCCTCTGTTGCTTTTCTTGCACTTAGCCAATCTTCCTGTAATTTTAAGTCCAAATTTATCACCACTTTAAGAGCTACTTTTTCTCCACTTATTCACAAAGTGTTAATAACATATGCATCCTCTATTCCTAAACTTAACTTTTAGTTCATGTTTCCCTGTAAATACATCTGATTCTCATATTACATGGAACTGCATACGAGCTCCAGTTCCAAATCATGAGTCACTGTAAATCAACATTGTTTCAGTAAAGCTACACATGCTTAATTTGTGTTAGCTGTGGCACTGAGCCAACAAATGGTGAGAAGCAAGCAGAGAACACAACCCCAAAACAAATAAAAAAACCCTGGCAAAATTGAGAAGATTGCAGACTGGCTAAGTCCCATTTCTTCATTGTAGTGCACAAAAGGATTAGCCTGGCAGCAATCAGCTCTTCTGTCTCACACTTACAGAAGTTACTCAAATGGGGGCTGATTTCAATTTCAGGATGGATCTGGTAATTATGCTATGACCAGTGATTCTTACATTACTTCTCCAATGAATGGCATATGCGTGTTTCGTGATTTCTATTAACATCTGGGTTAGACAGGACAATTTGTTTGTAGTCCATTAACACATGCACTGCCGTCAGTAGAAAGCAGGAGCCAAACCTACAAACAAGCCAGGATTTCTACTGAGTAAAAAAAAAGAAAAGAAATCCCATATGTGGAGGGGTTTGCACGATCAGACCACAGATTCAGTCCTTCATTTTTTGCTGTATTTGAAAAATTACAGTTGAGCAACTGCATGAGATCTCATAGCCACCCTCTATCTTCTTCTGGAAAATCTCTTCAAGCATTTTCACCTAAGCTGAATTAGACCTGTGAAAGCAGGAAATCAATTTAGAAGAATTTAATGTGGACGTAACACCCAATTAAAATGGAAATTCTATAGGATTACACAGACATTAAAAACAGTTTGATGGTACATTTTGGCCAGTGTACCATAATAAGCATTCATTCAGAAGCTGTAGAGAGGAAGCTCATTAAAGAACACCACAACAAACTTGTTCTTGAATAATGTGCTAGGTGGATACTGAATCAATGTCACTAGCATATAAAAAGATTAAACTTTGTTGTGTCTATCAGTGATGTTAAGAGGTTATATTATGTGTCTCTTGCAGTTGCCTGGCTGACAACAGATGTATAACATTCATAAACAGATGCATGGGAAGGCTAATGGTCATATAGTATCAGACAGGACTTTTGCTGTACTTTTGTAAGGTTACCCAATTCCTAGTTACGGCAAACAATGCAACCCAGGTGGCTTATAGAGATCAGGCCTTTCTTTTATGACTGATCATAGGGTAATGTAGCTATTATGACAGTGCTACCAAAATGTAAGAATTTAGAAGGTTGGTGCTCACTGTACTATAAGCCCATTGTTTTCATTGCCTGAACTTTAATTTCTTCATTAAACTTCTATTTTGCTTATACTATAACACAAATTAATATTAATTCACTTTCCCCAACTCCAGTGCTCCCAGTTTGGATGAAGAAAACCAGATAAAGATAAGGAGCATAAAACCTGACAGCTGCTTGTAGAAGCAGTCTTATCTTGGATGCTCAACTTGTCTGAAATACCACTATTTCGCTGCCTCAATATGCAAGCACGGATTTAAGTTTCACTTCCCTAATTAAAAATTCTGCCCATACCATCTGTTGATACTGTACAGGAATTTATTTTACAACAGCTCATTGAAAATGTTGGGAGATTTTTCCTCCAAAATACCTAACCAAAAATAGTGCAAATAAACAGAATTTAGTATGGAGAAGCAGCAAGAAGCAGCCTGACAAATGCTGGTAACTATCCTGTCAAGTTCTAGTTCCTAACAATGAAAGACAAGTCCAAGAGCTACATTATTTTCTCTCAGAAAAGTCTACTGTTACAAAACCTATCCATAGAGGAATATTTATTTCATATATAAAAATAATATTCTGTTACTAGCTCTTCTGTATGTTTGTCTAACATTCAATTGGTTATCAGTTTCTAATCAAATTTCTTGAAAGCAAACATTTAGCAACTGTTATTGCGGTTATGAAGCTTACTATCAAAAAGATTACATTCTTTTATTTATTCTGTGTAAGAATTTAGTGAAGCTAGTGAATATTTTCATATGTTACATCTTTTTTAAAATGAATGTAGAATTTTGCCTCCTCTGAAAAGCAGTACTGCAACTTTATTTCTACGGAGGTTCCCCCTACATGCGCTAAATGCCAGTGCTTCCAAATAGAAAGAAACCTATCGTAGAACCTCCCCTCCCATCTACACATCTAGAGGCAATGTGTTCTCAGCAGTCATTTATTCACATTTTTTGGCACTGCTGACTGCATTTCCAAACAGGTTGTGTTAAATCTCTGTATTATAATACGTTCATGTAGATACCTTCGGAGGAGTGCTGTCCTCACCCTAAACCAAGCACTCAAATATGAAACAAAGAACTGTCTTTAGGAAAGGAAAAAAATCTCCCCCCAGCCTCATTCAGCTTGCCAGACCTACACATCTAGACAATTCAGATTGGGCAAGGCTTTCAGGGAGCAGTTACTTGCAAGAGTTCTGCAGTCCATATATTTAACAGCACATAAAGGATGGCCTGGAACAAATATTCAGGGCTGTAAAAAACTAAACCATGGGGCGCAGAGGAATTAAGAGCATCAACTTCAACCCGAGCAACCCACCACCATGCCGTAACTAGGAACTGGCGATGAGGTCACAAACTAAATATGCTCCTCAGGCCAAAGCACAGGCTCCTTTCCGGCGCTGGGAATGCACACGGTCCTTTCTAACTGGGAAATCAACCTTCAGCTTCTCACTGGACAAATCCAGCGTGAGAGAGGCAGCGAACAGCCACACTCACATTGTTCTCGATACAGGACTACTGGGACTTATCACACCATCGCTGGTGCCTGTTCCCCGCAGCTTCCAGGCACATCCCTGCAAGATGCAGCGCCCCGATGATGGCTGCGATCCCGCCGCAAACGAGCCGGCCAAGATGCTGCCTCTGCGCCCAAACCAAGCCCTCTCTGGAGCCTTTCTGACATTCCCGAGCTGTACGCGCTCTATTAAAACCCCTGCAGAGACAATACGCATCACATGCTGAGAAATGCCACCTCCTGCTACTTTTCTCTCTCTGTGCTCGGCCCTTGGTTGCCCGCCGGCCGGGGCGACACGCCGAGGAGTAACCCCCGCCTTTCGCCCCCGAGTACTGCACCGCACGGCACAGCGGGAAGGGGACATATCCCCGCTGCCCGCCCCCCGCGCCACTCACCGCGGCCGTGGTGCAGATCGTCCGCAGCAGCCGGGGGGCTGTTCGCAGCATCTTGCGGAGCTCCGCCGAGCCCCGAGCTCCCTCGTCTGACGCAATCCGCGCCGCTGCTGCTGGAGCCCCGCCAGCGCCTGCATCCGCGGCGCGCGCCCCCGCCCGGGCCCGCGGCGACCGGCGCGGCGGGTGGAGAGCGAGAGCTCCGCACCTGCCGCTCTCGCTGCCCCCGCCCGGCCTCGGCGGCTGCACGGGGAGACTGCCCCGGCCCCGGCGCCGGGGGAGCCGCGGGGGGGTGCAGGCGCAGCGCAGCCCCGGGAAGGTGGTGGGGAGCCGGGCGAGCGACTCTGCCCCGCCCCACAGGGCAGGAGGACGAGGGTCATGGACACCTGGACAGTGCTTCGTGGGCCGTGGGCTGGGGCTTGAGGGGTCTCCAGCACTCCCCTTCCGCCGAGGCCGCCACGGAGTTGGCGGAGCCGCTGGCTCCCGGCTTCGTCCCCTCTACCCAGGCAGTCGGGGAGACATTCATGTGAATCTCCTGAGCAAAGAATCATATAGATTATCGACCTAAATTTTTAGTTTATTGCATGTCAAAAATGCCAGTAATGAGGTTAACAAACATATTAATGACTTTGTGAAAATCCATATTGCCGACATCACCAGGTGTTTTTAAAGCAGCTCACTCTACTTAATAATGATAGAAAATCTTCCAACATTTGAGGTTGTTTATTAACATAAATGTTTGAACTTCAATATTTTTCTAAAGTCACAACAAAATCTTGTCCAAGCTATAGGAAAGGTCTTGAAAATACGAATTCAAAGTGCTAAAAATACAATCAGAATGCAAATGAAAATGACACCTAAAGCAATATGAACAGCAAAACTGAAAGCTGAGAGCAGGGCAGTAGTGTAAACATCATTGCAAATTGGGTCAGGTTTAAAGCCTAGTAGCACTTGATCATAAAGAACAAGGGTGGATAAAAAAGTGGCAAGCACTTTGTTGCTGACAAGCACATGTAGGAAAAAAAAAAAAAAGAGGTTTTTCTTATGGCTGAGTTGTGAACCACATCAGATAGGTGAGAGGTGACCCATCAGCCAAATTAATGACCTACGGAGATGTTGCTTGTAGTAGAAAGTACAGCAAAGTCTTCCTTAGCACTTGCAAACATCCATTTCTCACTGCCCTTTTTTGATGCTTTCCTGCAAAAAACCCTGAAACAGTAATCCTCAGGATTTAACTGCAAGGCCCCCACCCTCTTCAGGACACTTCAAATGCTCGGCTGTACCTGAAGGAAGAGCACTGCTGCAGAACTGGGGACACGGGAAGAAAAGGAGCTGCAAGAGGCGAACTGCCAGTCCCAAAGGAGGTCAGATTGGTGCTACACAATATCCCTGTGAGTAAAGTTACACAACGGCTTGCAGTACGACTCTCATAACGTAATTAATTCCCTGATTTACTCCTGCGTAGCAAAACTATATCCTGCCCTTTACTCAAGGCTCTTGACAGTCTCAGGAGTATAGATGGCATTGTGTGGAATCAACAGGAAGCATAATAAAACTTTGTAATTAAAATAAACCTCTGGACTTTGCTTTGCAATGAAATTTCAATAGAAAAAATCACTAGTCAGTAATTTCCTCTCTATGGGGTGAAAAAGCTAGGGGAGTACTTGTCCCACTTCAGTGAAGATTCTTCTCAATATGCTATCATTTGGAGTATGTGATTTCTTAGATGATGGAAAGGTCAACCAAAGGGATTAGTGAGTTTCTTTTCTCTGAGACATTAAAAACTAAACTATTAGAATTCATCAGAAAGTCCCATTAACAAGGGGGGACAATATGTTTATACAAGTGTTCCTTCTCTAGTACCTGTGGTCCTATGGTTTTAAAATGAGTGGTGTACAGTAATGCCAGATTTTCAGCATGAAAGCTTAAAGATTTTGCTTTGTGGCTTATTTTAAAAATAGCACATATTCTGTTGCTACTGGCTGCTTCTATGGGCACATGACTTCATATCTTCTAATTATCTCACATAAAATCTATCAAATTTCATTGCTGAAACTATTTTTTAAAAATACTCCCTCTTTAAATTGTACAATAAAAACGTTAAAACTCATCATTTCACTGGTTTAAATTGTATCGTTTAACTACTACATGCACTGTTGTCTGAAATACCTGTTAATCTTCTTTTTCAATTAGCATTTTTTGAAAGAAAGATTAATAATTGCATAGTCTGATAGGTCATGTTGTAGCAATACAGGAACTATACACATGCATACACAAGACAGTCATGCAACTGACTAAACCCACTATGTGTTCAAATAAAAAGTAGAAACATCCAGTCCTTACTGTTATAAACGGATGACTAAGACCAATTTAAAAACAAAAACTATTTTAATTAGGCTGAGAAGCAATAAGCAAAAGCAGGCCTGGGTGAGCGCGCAGACCTTCCACTAGCTCCGCCACACCGCATCTTTCAGAAGTCCCGCCTTTTATACCCGCCTCCGGTCCAATCTCCTCTTGCCACGTTATCTTCCTGCTTTTCTCTCATTTGACC